>JAQFZJ010000222.1:0-43705 GCA_034695645.1 Folsomia fimetaria | reverse complement strand
AGACGATATGTAAATTAAGTTTAAAAATCAAATTCTCCGCGTGTCTAGGGCCCGATCGTCGGGCCTAACCCGCTCGTTAGATTAGAATTACAATTAGACTGCAGGCTGTGAGGGGAAAGGATAAAGTACGTGCATAAAGAAAACTGATTTAGCGCTTAAGAAATGCTACATAGTATATGCATGCATATCACAAAGAAGTTATATCATTATCATCATCAACCACATTTATGTCCCACTAGTTCGACACATTTCGAGCATTGAAGGTATCATTGAGAGAGAATTATTTAATAGCTGGAGGGTATTGGGGTCGGAATATAAAAATTCAAAAGTCCTCTTTCTTCCACTCTTTTTTTACCTCTAGAGAATATCATAGACCTGCTCCATACGGAATTAATGGAGCATTTCCACGTGAAGTGAAACGCATAAGAAGAATCATTGAGCCGATTGCGTTTCTCATATTCTGCGAGATGATATTAAACTGCATTCACCCCGTATTTCGTGGAATAAGGAAGTAAGCAAGCAAGCAATGATTCCATTCATTTTGGAAACTCCAGAAATAAAGTGAGTCGTTACGCAATGCTAAAAACACTAACATTTCTGAAGAATTATGAATTATTATTCAAGAGAGTTGGGATCTTAAGGGTCATCCTACATCAACTATTCCTTTCCATATTATGTGATGTTAATCTATATATGTAGCATGTAAAGTTCAGGTGCTATCAAGACGGTTGGTTGTGAAGAATGTACAGGTCAAGTCCTCGCATTGAATTTTGAATGAACGCTTTCCGTTTATCACACATACTTCATCATATTTTCCCTGTATGTGTCACACTGACACATTTTATTGTACTACTACTGGCAGTAAGAAGCACACGCTGCATTCCATTGCATGTGTGTAATGTTGCGAAAAGCTACAACTTTTTGCCTAAAATGAAGAAGGAATGTACTGATTTATTGCTAAGCAGTTATGCAATAAAGTTATTGTAGTAAGTCTTGTAGAAATGTTTCCTTCATATTTCACAAATTTAAAGCAAAATGTACGAGACTCGGGAGATTTTAATGGTACATACTTCCAAATAAACACGATTGAATGTAAGTTAAGACGTGAAAAGGTGATGCACATGCAACACTACAACATAATACACACTATTATTTTGTTTTACTAGTGTAAAATGGACCAAATTTATGTCGCTTGAAAACACATCAAACACATCAGTTTACCTAGGGTTAAATCATACAAATTCCTTATGCAAAGTTGCAACAAATCATTTCCGTTTGATATACATAGAGTCAAGGGTTCTAAATAAATACACGACTGCCGACTTTGGGCAAGCCAACCAACAAACCACTCAAAATTCGTACCTATTATACATATATGTCCATTGTGCTTCCTGTATCAAGCTTAATAATCAAGTATAATAATAAGAGTAGAGTCACATAAGAACCTAATACTAACTCACCTTCCTCAATTCCTCATTCACTCACATCTATTATTCCGAGTTGTTTGCCAAAGAACTTTTTTCCACATCCCTTAAAAGAGTAGAAATGGATTAAAGGACGCGGAATAAACGCGAGTGACTGAATGCTCAATGGGAGGTGTACCACAACCACTTCCACTTTCTGACTTTGAATGCAGTTCACTTTTCAATCGGTGAAAATGTGTTCACCCTTGAACACATCTTATGAAAAGAAAAGGGTCCGGCCGAAACGCCTTCAATGACAAACACTTCATTCTCATTCTCATATTTTGATTCGATGGGGTACTTAAAGCTTCCACACTCACTTGGGCTGGACTTTGAGGTCTTCATCAGTACCACCTTCCTTTGAAAACAGAACAATTTACGATATTTTTCGACTGTCGGATATTTGGTTGCTGTATAAGAAGAATGGTTTAGATTTGAAATGAAAAGTTCAATGTTGTGAATGAGGATTAAGGGTTGTAATGTACCCTTAAATAAGGGCTTCGGTTCGTGAGATGCACAACAATGGTTGACATACAGATGCTGACTCACTGATTTGACTCAAATTTATTGTGCTTTAAGGCCAAGGGTATATAGATAGTTGTATGTAATTATAAGTCTCATAAGTACATAGTACATACACATATGTACCTATATGTATTTACATTAGGACGGGAAGTAAGATTCTATGCATGGGTGACAGGACCAATTCTGCGGCAGGTATAGAATATGTGTAAACTAAACCAAGTCTTGAATATTTCAATTTTCATGATTTGAACAAATAATTTTCAAAGATGAACCATATAAGTAAAATGTCCATTCGGATTATTTATCACCATTTTGCCTTTAAAATTGCTCATGTTGTGGATGTTCATGTCGTGTCTCTCCAATATTGAAGTTGTTCCGCAGTTTCATTTACTTGAATCTCTTTGCTTCAATTTCAGTGGATTTGTTGAAGTGGAGTGAGTAGAGTGTGGCACGGTGGCTGAGCCGGAATGAAAAGAAGAAGATTCGGGCAACTTCATTGACAATGGACAACAAAGCCAACTTTGATAAGAACTCACTTAAAGTGACCATTATTTTCCCCATTTAAGAACCAGTGAGCGTTGTCCGTCACCACTTTCTTCTTCTCAAGACACCCAACTTACTCGAGTGCTCTTCATTTTTCTTTGTTGTCCAAACTCTTCTTCTTCTTTACGTAACCAACCAGCTCAGCTATTCATTGAACTTCTCAATACTGATCAACTGTCCAGTTCTACGGAATTCTGTACTAAAAAAAGGTGTTCATTCCTATCTATTGACGTCTTGTCTCATTCTTCAAAATGGCTATTTTTAGCGGATACAATTATAATTTTATTGGCTAAAAGTTTTATTTACGCGAAGTGTTGACTTAAATGGATCTAAACATACAGTTTGGAGCTTGTGGTAAGTTTGGCCATGATTATCAGCCCTGGAGAAAGTTGCGAGCACTGCGCACACACCTGTGACTTATTGTTAGCGACATGTTTCATAGCGTGACCCCGCAAGCTTAATTTTATTATATCAAATAATGTACTATAAATACTGTAAACATGTCTAGTACTTACTCGCATATAGTTCGAATTAATGAAAATAAATTGCAATTTCATATGTAAACTATTCGCCCAAAAGTTGAACTTATAGAATTGCTAAAGTGATCAATATAGGTACTTACTAGCATTAGAATTGGAGCATGGTGTGTTTTGTTGACTCCATTCCTTTGCCCTCGCTCGCAGGCTCAAAGGAACAACTTTCCCCACGCATCCACCAAGTAGGACATCACATTAGACATGAGACACACGGTTCACTTAACATCTCTTTCTACACGCTCTCAATGATCAGTTAAAAAGAAAACTTTCTTTTCTAATGAGAAGAAATTTAATTTGGGGCTCTATGAAACTGCTAACTTGGTTTGATTCGTTGAGTCTTCTTTTGTGTCAATGCGTCAACTCTCTCTCCAATCTAACTTTCGGTCACTTTTTATCAACATTTGTATTGGCTTGAGTCCTTTTAAGAAGAAAAAACTATCAAGTAGAGAAATAATGATTTCAGTGATACTTTATAGTTATAGTGATAGTTAGGCAAAGCAACACAGATAGGTGTATACATTTGTTAATTTTTTTTTTACAGAAATAGATCAAAGTCATTAGCTCACATGGGAATCGTCATCCAATGGAAATAATTGGGAGTTGGATAACTAAATCAAATCAACAAATGAAACATTCTAGGCAGTTGTTCGTCTCGGCTCACTCAAGATGAGCTTAATTTAATTAATTTCCCTGGGAAGATGCAGGAGAGAAAGAAGAAAGCCAAAACTAGAGCAGATTGAAACCATCTCTCTGAATAGAGTTTTAGATAGATATTCATGCATTTTAACACTTTCTCCCACTCCGTGAAAACTATGATGAATATATTAGACAACTAACCAGGAGAATTCTATGATGCAAATTATCCTCAGAAAAGAATGGAGGAACGGTGCGATGATGCATCACGTCAGTCAGACCTTGCATAATCGGATTATCTAAACCAGAAGAAGAATTGTTGCAGCTTTGGTGTTGTCGAGGATTTAAAGTTTTAGAACTTTACTAAAAAAAAAAGTGAAAACAGGTGCATTTTGTGTTGCATTTATCCTGTTGATGAATTTAAAACCCACAAAAAAACAAGCAGAACGGAAATTTTGGTAACTTTTCCCAAAACACAGATAAATCTTGATTTGGGAAAATTAAAAGTTTGAATGTCATATTCACAATTTATGAAATCAACCATAACTGCATCACGTTATTCTAACATCGTTTGTGGTACCTCTTCCTAGGAAATCGAAACGTATTTATTCTTACAAAGCTGTATAAATTGTTCATTTGTTATTGCCCACAACAATTAGTTGCACTACTTATCATGCCATGAGGGAATTGGAGTGGAAATTAAAGTTAATTTAACTCGACTAACAATTCACCAAACAAGTCTAGTTTATATGTACTAAGCCATGGATGAAGTAGGAGATATATATAAACCACAAAACTCAACCCACGCAAATACAACTGACATTTACAATCCCGATGCAAAATTGAGGACGACAGCAACAATGCAGGAATTTTGTTAACTACCACAGGCAAGCAATAATTGATGCAATCCTTGGAAATTTTAGTATCGTGACTTTTAATACAGCGCATTCCGTTTACAAATATGTACACTAATATACACAGCATGTACCAACAGTGTTGATTCAACACTACATTACATAGCAACCCCACGCAATAATAATAATTTTCCAATCTCAACACTTTCTCTGAATCTCGTTTATATTAGATTTTAGAAAGCATGCTGCGTAAATCAATAAAAGTAAATTTGAAACTTTGACTTTAAGAAATCGATTTCAAAGTTTGCAAGGATGAAGCCAAGAAACTTAAATAAGTTGAGTTTATAAGACCAAGCCAAACATTGAAGGAAACCAAACCACACTAAACAATTAACTGGCTGACGTGTCAAATTAGTTCTTGACGAACTAACTCTATCTAACTAATCAGGCTTGTTTGGCAATATCAAAGCCTTTGCTCTGTTCAGTGTTACCACGAATTTCCAGAAATGTGTCTCAATCCTGAACCTCAAGCTATTCCTTCCTTCCTTCTTCACACAACATCTCTAGATTTGTGTGCTTTTGTTGTTCAAGTTGGCAATATTTCACCATGTCCACGCCACAGCGAAGCTATATAATTTGGCACCAAGAACTGCGAAAACAATGGCATAATCTGTAACCGGAAATCCTCATTATTGCTCAAAGCAAGTGGAAGGAATTGTAGAGAAATATGGATCAGTGGTTTAGTGGTGAAAGTCACCCAGCGACCCAAGTCGTTTACTTTCCTTCCTACACCACTCAACGCATACAGAAGAAGAAGAAGTCTCTCTATCAACACTACTACTTTTACTTCACTACCATCACAAACCACCACCACTCCTACATTACTAGAAGACTTAGCAAGTGAGAAAAGAGGAGTGCAATAATCTAGATGTTATAACTAGCATAAAACGCATCAAATTAATATACTCTAATGCATAATGTAGCCACTTAATTTGCAGAAACTGCCAAGTGGTACCAGAAGCACGCGCTTCAAGAAACTACCCTAAAACCCTGGTAAAAACATAGGGAAGCAGCAGCTTACCATTTATTCGTATTTGAACTTTCTCCACCATATCAGATGAAAGTGGTGGATTTTACTTTCACCCATGTACAGAAATTGTTACAGACAATAAATTATATACCCCCTGATTTCAACAAGCACACTTTTGGGTGACACTGTACATATCTGTAACTTATGCAGACATCACAAAGTAAATTGCTCTTCTGTGTTAAGTAGTGTCAAAAGTATTTTGAATTTTTACAAAATAAAGTCATTCTAGAATCTAATGCTGTATTTAACGAAAGAAATGTTGCATTTTCTGAACAGTTCTATAATTTGGACGGCAGGCAGGGTTATATATATAATCAAGAGGATCACGTATGGAATTTTGCAGCTTTAGGTATACATATAATGTGATTTCATACACTAGGAAAGTTATGGTGTTAATGGGATTACGTCCTTGTGCAGGTTATCAACCAGTCTCACAAATCAAGTCAAAGTAACTTAAGAAATTAAGGAGAGAGAAAGCGACGCAAGTTTGGGAGATGGTGGGTTGGTTGGTTAGTGGAGGTGGGACAATCTCCACTTGGAAAGAGTGTATAAGTAGAAATAGCAGTGGCAGTGCCGACCAGTAAACCACAAAAGTCAACTGGGCCAAGTCTCTTTATCTCTTTGTTACTTTCTCCCTATTACCTCGGGATTTCTTTTGATTAAGACTCGCTCTCCGGTAATCAAAAACAAACTCAGCTCTGCACAAAATCAACCTGAAATTATGACCTCACATTTCCACTATCACATAGCAGTAGTTGTGCCATACAAGAAAATTGCTTACACTTCACTTTCTTCACACGCCAAAATGGGCCACTGAACTAATTGACCTCATCTTATATTACTTTTAACACCAAAGAACATATCTATACATGAGAACGCAGTTTAACATTTCACAATTTTGTAGCAATAAGAAAAAAGGTCTATTTCTCCCGTATTTGGACCACATTAACAACCAGATTATCTATGTGATGTGGAGGAGGTAAGATTCACATATCTAATAAACTTATTTGTCCAATTCATTTTTCTTTATCTTTCTGGATAAACATTCATTCAAGTTATGGTGGTGGTGTAGGAGAGGTCTCTTCATTTAGTTAAACCAGCACTTCTGCAGTATAAGCGGAGTAGATGGAAGATACCTTAGTAGTACATGGAAAGCAAACAGTAGAAAACTTGTACAGAAATGAGAATGATTTACGGAAATACTTTCCCTCACGAACGACTTCCTCATGCTTGGCCATTCAATGTTGAGTTATGTCGTGTTTTACTATGAATTTTTGCTCTCCTCTCGTCTCATGAAATACCAAAATTCTTGGAAGGAACGGAGGAACCTGTCCTATTCTACAACTTTAGACTGCGAGTTCAGTTCAGTTCAGAGTGCTGAGAAAGACATCAAATGGTAGTGCGTACAACTTGTATACCCAGAGGATTTGCTGCTTTGAATCCAATCTTTCTCCACTCTTTCCCAACTATATAAGACATCACACGTGTGAATTTGTTCCCTCCAAACCTAACATTGCCATCAGTTGACAAGGGATCCACTCTTTTTCAAGAAAATGAGTTGGTCAAAAAAAGTTCTTGCTTTCTGTGCAACATGTTTTTTTCTTTAAATATTACATTCTTTTGGACACAATATTATTTTCTAGTATAATACAGATGCGAGGTCAAGATGTTTTATATAATAGTAAAGCTATGCTATGCCTTTGATTCTATTGGATCTACAGAAAGTCTCGGCTTTATCTATGTATGATCAAAACTGGAAAGGGTTACAGATAATCTGAACACAACTGTATTCTTTTTCAACCTAATCCCTAATGCAGAGAAAAGCAATTTATGCAAATATAAATCTGAAAAGGATGTTGTGTAAGTGCGTATCCAGAGCACGGCAGACTCTGGGATAGCTTTCTCTCATCTATCTTATTGAATTTGACATTGAATGTGAAAGGTCCGTGGAGACCGCTCTGGAGAGTCGTTTCCATCCTTTTATAAAATATTTTCAAGACTTGAGACAACTTTTGTAGTGGGGTTGTAGTTGTTGTATGTATCTTGGTATTCGTGTGGGAGGACTTGCTTCTTGAGCAGTATCCTTTGTTTTAGGGTGCATTGGAAGTACTATGTCTTGTTATGTAAGGTGTCATTTTCATATTTTACATTTTAAATTCAACCCATCCCGACTCTTTGCCAGAAACAACATGTTTGTTTGAATTGAAATCTTTCCCATAATTTTTTAGTTTGTTTTTTTTGAAATGGAGAAATATTCATCCATTCATCTTGGAACATTAAATTTCGCACGCAGTTTGGTATATAATATGTGGATTGACTATTTTCCATTATATCTGAATGAGAGTCATATAATAAAAATAAAATACTAAATTATCGGATTGAAAGTATAAGAAACAAAGCCATTACAAAAACATAGTTCAGATATTCATGATGACTGCAAGAATTTTCACGATATGAGAATTAATACAATAATACCATCGCCACCTTATTTTATTTGTGAGTTAGTGAGTGTACCCACACCACAAGGGTGGGTAGACCCCATCACAGTTTTATTCAATTTCTGCATAAATTATGATAATATTTTGCCAAAGTGTGGAGAATGATGAATGTTGGTGTTGGATGTTGATCCAGGTTCTTCCTACATCCACATCGAACAATCAACAATGCCGAGGTAATGAACCGGGTCACAAGCGATTTCCATTCCTCCATTCCATCTAACCCCCGCAGGGTCCTACGTTCGAGGGAACAACAACAAATAAGGTTGGACTAAATTTGATCACAGCGGGACCTCTTTGCTTGCACTCCTTCAGCAGATCTCCTTCCTCCGCGGATGACGAATTTTCTCCTCCTGTTCAACCAACAAGAAAAAAACAGCTACTGCATGAATTCTGAATTCAAATTTATTTCAAATTTGTCAATTTGAATATTCCGTTTGTGGGGAAGATGAAGCGTGATTTTGCGGCTGGACCGAAATTGCATTATAAAAATATAAATAAACTATTGATGAAATTGATTCGTTTGTAGTTTTGGACATGAATTGATGATTTATTTTATTCGTTTAGAATTGTGAGTACCATGTTTATCGTTCCTACAGAAGATTTGTACACATTATCTGTAAATTAAGAATATGATAATATCCAAAGCACAACTAGATAATTTAACTGTGCATCGAACTTTTGCTAAGAAGATCATGAATAGAAAAACTATGAAATTTACATCCATAATAAATAACATGACTATGCATCTCTTATTTAGCACTATTCAAACGCATAATATAATTTCATCAATTAAGATTATACATTCGTTGTTTGAAATCTCACTTTCTCTGTGAAATTCATAATATATGAATAATAAAAAATTACATGCACGCTTTTGTAATAAATGAAATCATGAATTTATTTTAAAACATGCAAGCATCAGAAATTTTAAAACCATTCCAAACATATCAATCGTTCATTTATTTGTGGGATTGCTAAATACGCATATCCACGTATTAGAAAGGCAACTGGGAGATTTAAATATAAAAAGTAGAAGTATGAGAACCTGAGAAAGACGGGAAGTGAGGTGAAATGGAGAAAGAACAATCGTTGACAACAACGTGGATCTCTCTCCTCTTTTGTCTAAAATGAAAGAAGTGCCCGGAGCAAAAGAGAAAGTTGAGACGGGGACACGAAGGTGATGGAAACTACGATGGTTAGAAGATACAAATAGAAATGGGATGGATGGATGCAGAACCCAGCAGAGGATGGATCCCACCAGTGCATGCAAATTGGCTCGTTTTGAGTCTTTCTCTCCCAGTCTGGTTATGACACTGTCTGAATTCTTGTCTACTTCTTTTTACTTTTACTTTACACCAACCAGTCAGGCTTTAGGCTTAAAGTAAGTGCCCTCTTCTCTATACACATCTCGTTCACTTGGGACCAGGACAAAAGACACAATTGCATGTATTGTCCATCCTCCACCTTCTTCTTCTTCTTTTGGAATAAATGGTTATTTCTGGATGGAGTGCACAACGAGATGGAAATCCTGAAATGCAAAATTGAATTGAATCCTCCTCCTACAAGAAAAACAATAAAATAGAAACGGCAACTAATAAATTGATGAAGACTGCTATGTAAAGACTTTTTGCAACCACTTTTCTTTCTTAAGAGATGAAGCTGCTTATACTTTTTTTTGTATTGCATGGTTCGAGGTAGGTATGTACGTAGCCGGGTTAAAAAATAGTGTAGCTGTCAAGCCAAGAGAAAACAATCTTTAAGGATTGTAACCACAAAAACTACATAAGCTCCTCTTCTTGTTTGTGCGTGGTGGCTTAAGTATACACCGCTTCACACCCTGATTCAACTTTCTTCGTGAGACAAAGTGTACAGCATTTTTTAAACCAAGGTGAAAATTACAATATAAATTTCGAGGCTGAGCTAAACGCACACGGCTTCTAGCTAGCTCAACCTAATTTAGGTCTATTTGTCATCTAAGAAAATTTTTGTTTGCTTATTTGGACCACAATTGGATATCCTGGAAAAACGAGATTGTTGTTTCGTTTCTCTTGTGAGTGCATGCATACTTGAAAATAACATATATATAAAAAAAAGTAATTGGCTTTATTGTCCATTTACTTAATTGTGTTAATTTTTGTTCACAGACTTGTAAAAGTGGTGTTTAAATACGAGTCTGACATTTTTTGCCATTTATTTTTGTAATTCTTTCTTCATGAGGGTGTGTAGTAATTGGGAAAAAAGCGTTGAGAGCAAAGCCGTTGAGAATTTACGATTATTCATTAAGAAGCCATTTAGAAGTTGGGAGTTGGAGGAATGCAGGAGAAAATATAATGGTCATCAAAATCTCATATAGAAAGTGTGAGTGGAAAAAGTTGAAAATGCAGAATTAGAGAGAGAGAGAGAGAGAGAGAGAGGCACGGGAGTGAAATGTAGAAAGTCCAATAACACTTCTTCACACAGACAGTCTCATTTTCTCTTAGATTTTTCCTCTGGACTGGAGCTGGGGGAGGGGAAATTACCGGCAAATATTACCCATAAACGTCTCCAGTTTAATTTCATTTTGTGCATAGATAATGGATATCTACGTATATCCTTCAACAACGCACAGTCAGTTCAGTAGTAGTAGGAGTAGTAGTAATACTGAATGGGCTCAAAATGTTCATATTCAAATTCATATTTGCTCTTCGATTTTCTCATTTTCTCAAAAAGCTGACTCTTTCTCGTCCGCCTGAACAAGGTCTTCCAACGCATTTCACTTTGTGAATTATTAGTCAAAACTTGCTCTCAAGTGCTCACTCATCAGTAATCAAGATGACTAAAGTTTGCACTAGGCAGAAGAAGAGCAAAGGATTGGAAATGGAAGGAAGTGAAGGGAAAGGTGGGTTAAGAGAGCCACTTCCGATTTTTAAATTTTATCACCGCATCCGAAACCAAACTTTTTTATTATACGATCTGGATATCCATGATAGCAATTCATTTGGCCAATCCTTATACATACTGACACATGACGAATTGTGAATAATGTAACGATTAAAATATATGGTCTTGTCATCCTGGGTTCAACCAGGTCAATTTGACTTTATTACTTCGTCAATTCTTCTTTAATTCAAACTGAAGATTAAAATTATACAATTTGACATGAATATTGACACAAGATTTCATCACCACAAACCACTCAATTTTGCTCAACTTGCTCTTGTTTGTCAGCAAAGTTGACATTATTATATCTCGCAAAAAATTGGAATTGAGAAAGTATGTAAATGTGAGAAAGGCAAATTATTAGAATCCAAGGTAGTTCTGAGACTGTGGTTCGGTTGACTTAAGTTGCGCTGGTGGTGAATGAGTGCAAGTAAATGGAAATGCGGAGGTGGGGGCGGCGGAGTCATAGTGTGTTTGAGCAGACTTTTGGCGTTGATGATAACCTTTACTAACCTGGTTCTCAGTTCCTTGCTGAAAAAGAAGCATATAAAAAGAGAAGAAGTGCAAATGGAGAACCAAGTAGGCGGGCGCAAACAAAAGAATTCTCTGTTTAATATTATATGCTTGAATTGACAATAGAGTGAAAACGAAGACTTCTGTGACTGAGGAGATGACGCTTTCTCCATTTTGGTGCTTTTCTGGCCATAAGTTATTTCCTGACTCCATTCATTCATATCTTCTTCCTTCCTCATTGTATACCTATTGCTTGCTTGACGGTGGTGTTGGTGGGATGAGCCTGACCACTTTTTTCGTCAACAGTTAAAACCTCGGGGGAGACGCGACTTGTGATGATGAGGGTCTCCATATTTATTTCTTTTTATGCACATCACAACTTGATACATAAGAAAGTTGTTATACACACGGATACAAAATTGGCACTTTGAGAGAAGAAAGTAAGATAGTGAACTGGTTGGATGGTTGGTGAAGGAAGAAACAGGATGGAGGAATATAATAATAATGATAAGCAACACCAAAGAATGGATGAGAGGGAGATAGTGTGGCTTCATCATCACAATCTCTCTCTCTCTCTCTCTCCGTATGTAGTATGATGTCTTGTCTGTCGGTGGTTGAAGAAGAAGAGGAAGATTCGTATTCTTCTTCTTCCACAAGATCAAGATGATGATGATTTCCTCAACGCGATTCAATTTCCAGCATCTCCGTTCACGAATTCAAACGACGGATGTAAAACATTCCATCTAATCATCTTCTACTTCTCGACTTACGTCGTAAAATTTTTGTTTGCCTCATCCATTTTGTTTAACACGGCAGAGTTGGTTGGTTTTTGGGGAAGTATTTGCTTGCTTATCACCACCACAGCCCTTGCCTTTCTACTTTTACTTTTGTGCACCTTCTTCTCTTTTACTTACTTTACTCACACACAGCTCAAATATGAACATAAAATAAGAAGAAAAGGGGTTGAATAAAAGTGCGTCAAATGCACCGTGTATTTTTTTAACTCTGAAATGTTACAATTTTTTAAGACAACATATAACCACAGAAAATTTAATGAAGTTTTCCCATCAATGTTTTACACTGAGGGTGCTTAATTCTTGCACTTTCTCTCAGCTGCAGTATCAAACTAACTATCTGCTTGTTACGTACGTCTCTCCTACTTCAAGTTGTATAACAGATAAGTAGGTGCATGGTAATGGCAACTGTAATAATTTTGACTCCATCGTAAAATATGTCTTAGTGTGGTAGTGTGGTACTTGGATGTATGTGTACAGTCTGCAAAAACCATATTCATGGACCCACCTCACTTCCGCATTTTTACTGAGCCAAGTTATTATTATTATTGTAAGTAAGTAAACGTATAGTAGGAGACCACCTTGTCTGTCACATTCCCATTATATATATCATCTGTATCAACAATCAACACTTGCTCACACACTTCCATACAAAAGTCTCTCCTTTATGCCACGCTTTTAATCTGCATCTTTATCTTGTTTAGTTAGTTACCACACCACTTAATCCATCCCCCTTATGTTTGTGTTAGATCTGCACCAAAAGTGAAATATACAAATTCCCTTCCTTTGTTTTCCACTTTGCATCTCCTCCTGAAAATAATTGTAGAAGGGAAATTACAAATTTTGACATTATACAACTTTCGATATGTGTGGTACGGGGCCAAGCAGCACAGTGAATAAGTACAGACAGATCTGCAAGCTATCAAGTGCAACCCAATTAGCAACAGAAGAGAACATTTCTATTCTACTTGCAATGGGGTGAATGGGTTGAGGGAGCAATTCCTTGCAGGAGGAGGAATGGCAGTAAAAACGCGAGCGAGGACTTAAGCTGACAGGATTTTCGTCACCATCATTTTTATCATCCTCCATGTGTCCTCAAAGTAAAGTAAGTATATCCCAAGTACATAAATAAATGGGATTGAACATCAGCTTCATTCTCAATCCGAGACCCGGAGACCTAAATATTATTCATTCACTTGACTCGGCTGACGGTGCAATGCATACAAGCATAGTAACAAAAGTTGTTAGCTTTACGTAACTGGATCAGCAGAAGAGCACAATATTACTATTGACTCATTAATTCAATTCCATCATCGTTGTACCCACCACCATCAACCAACTACCATCCACTTTTCTCATGGAAAGTTGACAATGAAATCATTTCAAACAAAAATTAATATTCATAAACCACCCGGAAAAGAGAAAGAGAGCAATAATCAATTTATTTTCCAAGTGTAACAGCAAAGCAGCCACACCACACATACATACAATATAGAGTACCTTTTGTGTGTGGAGAAGTGTCTGAGTTTGATTGGAGGGGAACGCCTTGTTAAATTCAGTGTAATGATTGGGAGGGATGAATATTAATCACATTAGGGCGAGCTAAATAAACCCTGCTGCGACAAAAATGACAATCGGATAGAACTCCGAGTTAATTAGTCCTATACGCAGCACCACATACTACCTACCCACACACCCACAATACTGCCTTGTTTTAATTTGATAATGCAATTTTTAAATAATGATCCAAGCTATGGTCTGTCAGTGGTGCTACAATTGTATTTCACCCATTCGTGAAACCGATTTAATTAGACATGTCATAATTTCTTTTTGTGAAAACCTGTAAAATTATACCATTATTATGCTCTGACTCTATGATGGGTTGAGTTGAATGAAAGTAAAACAAGGGACAGAAATCCATCCACAATTCACAAGTACTACACACCGAATTAAGGGGAAAACTGAAATTGTTTATGTTGACACAATCCAAAAGTTGGTTCTCCAATCCCTCTGGTTCTCGCCTATCAATTTATTAGAGCGTTTGTTTGTAACATGTGTAACTCCCTTGCCTTCGTCTCAAGCCTATATTCCATGGCACACCATGACCTTTTCAAAAGGGACGATTTCTCCAACTACTACTACTCCTGCTAACCAAACTAACCATTCATTATTTTTTGCTGAGTCGGCCAGATAAAAGTTAATCTTTGTTGAGTGACGCGTTGATCTGGGTTGATATAGAGGAACACGCCACGTCATCCTCTCTGATGGCAGTATCAGAGTGTTGTTGACTGGATTGGATTTTATTTTAAGGCCGAAGTGACATGACACAATTCATTTGACAAATATCAACCATTTATGACGCGAGTGAATGATTGTGATGATGATGACGACACTCGGCCAAAAGTGAGAAATTCTATTTCTATACATTTATAAACTTACCCTTATTTCTTCCTTCCTTGATACGAATTACACTACACAATAGAGAAAGAGACAGCTCTTTATCCTCGCATTATTTTATTATTATATTTCTATTTAATAAAGTCCTACCCATAATTTTAAAGAGGGAGAAAGTATGAGATTTATATCCCGTTATGATATAATCATATACTTATACTATAAAAATCATTTGAAAATCTGTTACCATGCTATTACTATTCAATACGGAATTTGGAAAGAATACATGCATAACCAGCCACCGTTCCTATAACATTGAAATGAATATAGCCCCCTTCTTTGGAAACCGATCTCTCTCTCTTTCTCTCTCATCATCCTTTTCCTCCCACGTTTATTGCAATCCTTGTTCTTCGTTCTTCATTGGGTGCATTATCTTCTCATTCATGAACGTTGAAAAGAGTGAATCACACTTCATTCTGCGTACGTACTTAACAAATCCATGAGTCTACCGTGTTTTCCATTGTGTTGGGCACACATTGTCTGCTTTCTGTTGAGAGAGATCTCATTAAAGTGATCACGGCGTGTGTCTGCCTGCCCTGCAGCAGTCCAACCTCCTCACTCACTCACTCACACTCAGTCTCTCCTTCAATCTCATTCACAATTCGGATTCGCAACAGTTGAAACCAGTTAGTTGGTTCAATCTCATGAAAATCAGCTTTTACCATAAACACCCCATAATAAACAGCAGAGTGATGATTATGTTTGTTATGGTACACAATATGCACTTTCACTATTTTTATAGTGGGCTCAATACCCTCAAAAACTCAACTTTAATGGTGTAAGAATGCAAAATATATCAACATTGATTAAATCTCTAACTTTTAGAGCAGGTGAAACTTTCACTTATTAAACTTCATATTTTGCTGTAAATCATCCATTGCAATTTTTATGTCCTACTTATATGAGACGTTAATGTTTTATCTTTTTCACTGTAAAGGGATTTACGCCAAAGTCACTTTGTTATCCAATCCTGTATTTCATATGATAAAGAAGAATCTCATTAAGGCAACTCCATTTTCCACACTTCAGTCAAACTCCAAAAATCTATTCAATGTCTGTCAATAATTCCGTCATTGTATTTATTTGATATGCGCTCAAATCGAAGGGACCCCTTCGCTTCGTGCACACAGATCAATAGAAAAAGGAGCATGACAGATTTGAATCAACAGTTGATCCATGCAACAATGAACAATGTTAAATCACTTTATCCGTTGGGTTATGTTTATGGAAAAGTTATTCTGTAGCATGAATTTTTATCAAATGCAAAATTCAGAGAAAAATATTGCGGGTTATTCAAGAACTAGTTAGAATAAGTACAGGTACAAAAGAAATCAATGCTGTAGATTAATTGAATTTTACTTTACTATATGACAATTAAAATGATGGATTACTCACGGGATACACCATTGCTATGTGCTTTTTAGAACGAATGTTGATTTAATTTATGCCACACTAATTCTATTTGTATATTTTCTATAAGACATTGTAAGCAATTGTGTACAATTGTAGTCCATTAGTTTTGTCTTTGCTTAAGTGAATGCTGAACTTGAATTCTTAAGGAATGTTGGTATATACCTATATATCTATATCCTGGTTATTTTAAATACTTGTTTGTTTTGTCTACACAAATGCAAATTAGTTGAATCACCTAAAACTTTAACTTCTGCCTACGATTTTTGGGGTTAAATTATATTTAAAAGAATTCAACTTCGCATGATTTGACACGGAAAATTGTAAACATCACAATTTTCACATTCTTAATAATTCAAATCTTTCTGTTTTCTTTACATTTGCTTTAATATCATCTTCCATCCATCCAAGTGTTGCATTTCGACAAAAAACTTCCCAGTGCCATTCTCCCTGCATACAGAATGTAAGGATCTCAGCTATTTTTTAATCTTCTTAAAGTGAGCATTAAAGTGGTGAGTGACTGTGAATGCGTCATTCCGTGAAAGTGTGCGTACGTAGTTTAATCCAACCAGCGAGGAAACGAAGGTTTAGGAAATTATTTGAGGATAACAATGAACCATATGACACCATTTTCACGCCCGCTTATTCATTCCCATCTCATTATTGTCTCCTTGTGCCATCACTTTCACGCAACCATTCCAGCCTTAGCACATGCATACATACATACACGCACCCTTCAATTGTATATTTTCACTAGAGAATAATAAGTTTAACAGAAAACTTGAAGCATTTTCCTCCTCAGAAAATGTCAAATTTCATACATTTTGAGGAAGAACTTATGTTCGGATTCACGTGGTCTTCACTTTTTGACTTGAAATTACAATACTTCATTTCATCCCCTGCTGTAGATCATCTTCGCTCACTCACGCACGCACGAAACTACATCCCAGACAGTCACCTATGTATAAGAAGAAGAATACGAACGGGACGCAGCTGTCAATGCACGAACTGAAATGAAAAATGCAAGGACATGGAAATTCCAAATCTGTTCAATAATATTCATCCATCAATAATATGTATGTAACGAAGAGAAGGTAAGCGTACGTTTAAAATTTATGGATGTGAGGCGAACATGCATCAGAGGGTATTACAGAATTGTAATGCTACATACGTGCAATCCTCGGTGTTATTGAAAGTGCATCCATCGGAGAAAGTCAAGTCAAGACACCTTATTCTTAAAAATAATTAATGTGTTGCTAAATCCATCAACACAATAAATACAATTAATCCTTCCTTCCTTGGATGCTAAGCTTGTTGTTGAAATTGGAGTGCAGTGTGTGTGTATGTATGTGTAGAAGAAATAAATAGAAAAAGCTCTCAATCAATTTTATTTGATCCGATTGGACTCAAAATTCGGAGGAAATCACCCCTCTCTCTCTCTCTTACTTCATATATAGCGTCCCAAATGTAAAAGTTGCTCTCCACTTGTGACTCGATCCTGATCCGCTTTCATTTCATTGTCGATCCGTCGATTGTGTTCTTCCACAGACATAAACTCTCTTCGACATTTTCACTGTTTCGAATTCTTTTGAGATCGTTGCTGCTGCTAATGCTCCTTCGTGTGGAAAAACTTATTTATTCTCCCCATCCGCTTTCTATTATTATTATAAAGAGGAGATTACGTTCAGCATTTGTCTATTACTACCTTACTCATCATCTCTCGCTAACAAATAAATCGTTCAAAGTTAAGCCCATCCTATTGTTGGGTCGACCGGGAAGGACATGTTCGAAAATCTACGGCGTTGTCCAACTACTACGGAGACTAGACTACAACTTACACTGAAATAAAAGCTTGATTTGAAAAACACTCCAATTTATCAGACAGAGGAATGGAGTATTTATGAAATGAAAGCAAGTTTATGAAAAAAAAATTCTGAACAATCAAAAACGGCTGAATTTGATGAATTTCTGATTTTGCTGTGCAGATACAGATTTATGAATGATTTGAAGTTTTAACAAACAGTATGCGGGTTCTTGTCTAAGGATTTTTTTATGCGAGTCCAGTCATCTATATGTAATATTAAGATCTAATCTAAATACATTAATCAAACTAGATCAATTTGCGAAATATTTTCTATTTGAAAACGGAAATCAGCACTCTATATAATAAACTGATAAGATCCATCAAACAAAAATTGACCATGGATGGACTGCATTAGCCAGCGCAGCGATCAATTTCATCCCACTTGTATATAACCTCGTTAATTAAACAGGGTTGTTATATATCGACGGCACGCGAACATCCCTGAAATTGATAACAATCTGCGATATGCGATATTTTGTGTATCGGGCAATGTCAAACACGGTTTAATTTGATGCTCGGAGCGATTCAGAAATGAAATCGCTGATTGTAGGAAACGATTGTGCTACACGATTCCCTTCCAGATTCAGAACAACTCAAATCTCATATCATCCACTTTTCCACGTAATGTATCTGTACTGTTCTACAGATACTACACCACTTTATTTTCGGGTCCTTTTCTACTGATGATGTAAATTCAGCTCAAAATCAAGGTTACTCAACATTCCCTACTGAAATTTAAATGTTGCTGATTGCTGGAGGCATAGCTAGATTGCCAAGAAGACGAAACGAATCCGAATGAAATGGAGTATAGCTAAATTTTATTGTTGTAGTCTTCGTATTACGAACGAATCCGTTCGGCATATTAGTCATACTGGTTCATTAGTTCCCCCTGATTGTTGGCATTCAACCGAACTGACGACGTCGGACGACCTTATGTACAATCCTGTTCTTCACATTATTTTATTTTGCCGATTTTACATATATTCCATCTTGACTGCACCCCACTACTGACTACTGCAACATTGTGGCATCCTCATCCCCATTACTTTATTGCTTATTAGAAATAGGCGGAAACAAGTTGACTCGTGTAATCGTTTTATGGTTCACGTTCTATTCGTTCATTCATTCATTCATTCATTCATTCACATTCACACGCATCATAATTTACAAAACAGAGCGAGAAAGCGAGAAACCTTGTCTCGGATCGCCTTTGGTATTATAAATGTATTGTAACATTGCACCCTGTTCCAATGTCCCTATCTCTATTTACATTACATTTATACTGCACAATTTCCGATACCTTTCTCCACGCAGGATAGATGGATGGATGGGGAAGTTACTGTACTTTACTTCAGTGCGAGCGAATGATATTAGTCACTGACTCAAGTTGAACTAGTAGGAAATGCTTAATTGTGCATGGTGCATGGGATCAAAATCACAATTATTTCCTCTGATCCGCTCTCATCCATGCGTGTGAAATTGAAAGTGTGCAACTTTGCTTTAATCATCATCAACACAAGCATTCATTTTTTCTTCTTTTTCTATGAGGGGAAGTAATTCGCATATTGTTCGTGTACAAGTAGTTACTTGATCAAAAAATGAATATTTTTTTAAAATTTCATTCAAACGAGGAAATCATGAGTAGAAACGATATGAATAAAGCTTTTCGCATAACCAACCCAGATTTGACCAGACCAAACCACATGCTAAATGGAGAGAAGCTAAAGGAAGGAAATATATGGATCGAAGGCATACATGGAGTGAGAGGGTAAAGATTACATTATGATTACTTACACTTGAGGAGAGAGTATAATAATAAGAAGAACAACTGAAATTAGGGAGTGCGAGATAATGAGAGTGGGGTGTGCATGGTGGTGTGGTTTAAGGAGAAAAGTTCCTTCCAGAAGAGAGAGAGAGAGATCTTCCCCTCTCTCTCTCTCTCTCTCTCTCTCTCTCTCTCTCTCTCTCTCTCTCTCTCTTGCACTCATCCACTCCCTCCATGTCCATGGTCCAATTATCCATCCAATTATACACTGCATACATTATCCACATCCACCAGCCACAATCAAAATACGCTTCATCAACACATTCCTTTGTTTTCAAAATATTACTGAATAATACTGAAGCCATGCATGCAGGAATAAGGAAGGAGTCAGTCAGTCGTAGGAAATATTTGAGTTGTTGTGGAAGAAGTGGATCAAATCAGTCATCCACTCAATTTCATCTTGAGAGTGCAGTACAATACAATACAAGGCTTTCAATTTAAAGAATTTTATAATTTTCAATATGGGAACTGATACTGGCATTGACTCTTATAAGAACTACTAGTGTTAATTAAAAAGAAAGGTTAATTTCAAATTAACTTGTTTTTTGGCTCTCCAAATCTAAAGATAAAAAGTGAGTTTATGAAAAGTCTGTTTTGTGAACTGAGCAGAATGAGTGCCTTGTCTTCTTTGGTATAACTTTCTCCTGAAGTAAAGACAAACACAAGTTCCTCCATCCTCCTCCTCCTCCTCCCTTGCACATTAAATTGGTGAGAAGGCAGCAACCCGTTATATCCTTTGGCGTCGGTTGAAAGCAAAGTTCAGTTTTGTTCGACTGTGTTTGCCACGGCTGATGTAAATTAATGAGAAAGGAGTGAACAGAGAGAGGGGTTGGTGCAAACGGGGTTGCTTAACAATTATTAAAATTTCGTTATGTTCTGCATGTGTCGTCGGCATGTTGGCAACATGTATGTTGATTGTGTGTGTTGTTCTTGGCATATGAACAGTAGTCATTACTGGAGTACAATTAGGGAAGTTGAGAGTTTTATGTGCGAAGCGAATTAGTTAAACTGCTTCAAAATATACTCACTCCCTTGTTAATATATTTGTACAGATGAGATTCTACATGTATGATTTCTCAACAGCAGCATCTTCTTAAAACTTTTTCTGAAATACAATTTTGAAGAAAGTAATGAAGTTTAATTATACCTTCTAATATACTCACAACTTGTAATAAAAAAATTATTGTGTAAGTTTCATAATTGCTTGCTTGTGTCTAGCGAGTTTATTTTAGGCGAAATTAGTAAACTATCACTCACTACTCTCATCAGAAGCTAATTTGTTTGAAACAATACAATTTATTCAATATGGAAAGTATCATATTTTTCGATTGCAGTTTCTTCTTCAATTTGGTTTAAACAAAGCCAAACCATGCAGAGATATTATATGAATTAGTAAACAGGAAAAGACTGAAGCTGAAAGGATCGAGACATGGTGAAAAAAATCTACTCATTTGAATGTTACAAAGAAAGCAAACAAACACAACGGGGTTCAAAAACTGCTGAAATTGCTACAAATAGAAAAACAATTCAATTGATTGCAATAGAATTGAATCATTCAACTGATCCCATTCAAGGGTTCTATTTCTCTGGAAGTGCTCGAAACTAGGGCAAAACTTGAGTTTTGCTGTGCTTTGCAAAGTAAATTGAGTACTCAAATTGCAAAAATCAAACCTATTCTAGGATAATAAAAGTTTGTGGAAAGTTTGCTTATTTCCCATTTGCAAAAAAAGGTGATTGGCAACTAGAGAATTTGTCTGATAAAAGTTATGGATAAACTGGTTTTCTGTATAACGTTGTATGGATGCCAATCATTTCTAGGAAAGGAAATGTTTATTTTGCATTAATTCAACAATTTTACATTTGAGTCAACCTACAAGTGTACATAAATAACATATGATATCAAACAATCAACAAAACTTAACAAATATAAATCCACACATTTCCAGACCTTTTTAAATAATAGCAACAAATGTTAGATATGCACATTTCGCGAAAAAGAGATAATCTATTCTTGAACTTTTCCAAGCAACAACCTAACTAGTCTAGTCTGTTCGTATTCCAAGGCAAGGAATGGAATATCTAGGTATATATTTCCAATAGAATATTGTATAGTAGTAGTACAGCGTAGTGTAGTCTGCTGTATATTTTGATTTGAGGTACATAGTTCTTTGCAGAAAAACAAACATTTCTGCTGCTCCCTCTCTTCCCTTCCCTTGCTTCAACCAGAGAGAGGTTTAGTTTAGTCAGCACGCAGATGAGACAACGGTTGAAGAGTGAAAGTGATAGCATCTTTGTAACGACTTGCCCATAAATTTTATTTCATTCATTCAGCTTTACTTTTGACTTTCACTTGCGTTGTCCAAAATGGCTCTGCTCGTTCGTATCAGCAGAATCAGCATCGACATTCGGCAGTTTCCATTCTTCTCAAACCAATCCTGTAGCAGATAACCATAGGTGAATGAGTGGTAAGCAGCCGGTGTTCTGTTCATTATCAAGAGCAAAGAGTTCTGTCTGCTAGGTTTTGTTGTTGTTGATCCACCCACCCTCTGCACTACAACATCCGATTTTTGAGCACTTTGGTCACAAATGACGACAAACACTATAAAACTTTGTCTCAGATTCTGGCGAAATTGCTGACAACACATCACGGTGTTCTGACGCGATATGACTGTAATTGTTATTATGGGGAAGTCCGTTCTATGTATTGCATTATTCGGTATTTGCTCGCTGGAATTCTACAATGATGGATTATTCCCGCATATTTTAATAAATAAATGACATGTTCATTTTTAGGTACCTTGCATCCCAAAAAGCCAAAAAAAGCATGCAATTTAAGGTAGAAAGCATTAGAAATGTTGATTGACTCTTTTAAATATGCAGGATAGAAGATTTTCCATTCAGTGAATCTAGTTATGAGGGCGTTGGTGTAAATAAATGGCGTACAGATCTGAATTGTTGATGGTCTGATCTTGTTAAGTGGAAATGTTCAGTTTTCCAGTCACATCGAAGCAGTAAAGAGAAACTGGAGCAACATTTTCACGTATATCCAGCAACATCTCTTCTCAATCTGATAAACGTCCTCCTATTGTACTCTTATTGTCTGTGTGATTGTCGATTGTGTTGTGCTCACTTTCAGAGTTTGGTTGGATGTTGTGAATGTGCTCAGTTCATTTCTCTCAAGAGTGTTTCTCATAATAATAGGGAATGGGGTCCCTTAGGCTCTTTTACAGACTTGGAAACTGAGATACTACAGATCTCTGTGTATATATATATCTGTACTACCCGGTTCATAACGACCCATTCTTTGCAACAAACAGGGTTCCGGAAAATCATGGCTAGGTAGTCCCCAAATGCAGAATTTATTGCCCCTGCTCTTCGGATTGTGTCCAAAATACATTTCTTGATATAAATATAACCACTGCTTGCAATTGTGCAGTTTATCTTTTAGTCTACTTTTCCAACATGCTAAAAATGTATGCTCACACAACCAAGAAAATCCCATTATATCACACACCGCTACTTTACTTGCATGAAACCATATGATTTCCGCACATTCATTTCGTTTCGTGGCAATGGTTGTAGGTACGATATGGCCAAAGAGAGCATTGTGTCACGTCGTAAGCAGTAGTGTTTCCATATTAAATTTCTAATAAGCTCCACTCTATCATCTTTTAATTCTATTCTCGTCGTCATAATTCATTAACTCAACTCTGGAAGAAACAAAGGAGCTGTCGACTGAGAAGACCTCGTATTCATTGTGCTCCAGTTTCCTTTATATATTCCTCACAGAAGGAGACAGACACTCACTCACGCGAGTTATCACTGTAATGAAAGATTACCATTTCGTGAATAAAATGAAGTTGCTTTGTTTTCTTAAGGATGAGAGAGTAACAACCTTTCCCTCCTTCATAATTGTACTACAAAACTCAATTGTAAACAATAGTTTTGCAATTGTTCTAGTTTTTGCAAATGCGTAATACTATTACGCATCTCATATACAAACACATAGAGTGCACTCCATTTCTCTTTTAGTTATTGCGATTTACCCAAAAAATAATGTTAATATTTATACGCTTTATAAATGTTGCCTTATTCCATCTGACCTATTCATTTCCTCGTCTCACCAAGTGCTGCTGACAGATACACTCCAAAATGAGTGATTAAAATATAAAGGCTTAAATCCAAGATATGTAGTGAAGGGCATATGATATGGAATTGGAGACAACTGGACTTATCTTGTAAGTCGGAGATAAACCCATTGTCCACTGGTCGTATTATTTGTCTCTCTCTGTTCCCCCAATAAATACAAGTCGATGGAAGGAGAGCTGCAGTGTTGGCCAAGTCCCCTCTATTTTGCTACTTTGCTACATACTCTCTCTCTCACCCTGACAAGTGAGCCATAAGCGGAAGAGAAAGACTCGACTTGATGAAAAATGAGACAACAGAGTTCTAACGCTTTATTCCATTGAATCTCCACCCGAGTAAAATAAATCCATGCAACATGTGTGCCCTCACGTTCGTCTGCTGATCCAAAGCCAAACCAATCTTCACCAATGCAATCAAACTCTTCTTCTTTCAAATGGATGGGTGTGTGTGTGGGGTGGGGGGGAAAACTGGGAATAAGCATTGCACCGTGTATGTATGAGAAAATGTAATAATATATAACACAACACACTACACAACACCAATTACTTGTGCTTTATTCTACACCAAATGCAAATTCAAACTAAAAGCACTTAATCCGTGTCATTCAATACCGCCACAACAGCACAAGTCCTTTCCCTTCTTATTATTAATGCATAAATAAAAAAATAATATTTTAACCTGATTTGTTTGTTCAAGTGAAATCTGTCTCTCTGTCTCAGTTGTCTTAATTGCATTAAATATATTAAATTCGTGTGTATCACATAGAGTTGAAGTCAAGCTAATCGCAGAGTTTAAAGTAACTCTTTCACTGTTATAAAAGGAAGAAGGATTTGTCGAGTTTATATGTAACTACGAACTGTATACATTACATGACATTCATTCTGGATTTACAAGTGCCAAGTACAAGTGCAAGCGTGGAGGCACAATGCGACTGTTACCACTGCCAATGTACTCCACCGAGAAAACAAGAGAATTTAGCCTTGTTATATTTGTTGTCCACAGCAGTTTCGCTCTTGTTCCGTCAGCGAAGAAAACCACGTGCAACTGGGAATTCAGAAAATCCTCTCATTTCGTTCGAAACTTACACTTCAATCAACACAACTAACGAGGTCGTCGTATCGATGTTCAACATCACATCCAGCTAGTGAACCACACCAACACACGAGCAGACAAGGCAGCAAGGTCCCCCTCCTTTCGTCATGAATTCTGAGACGGGCGGAAGCAGGGACATGACTTATTGGAAGAAGAGAACAAGAAGTTCCAACACACATACACACAGTCAAGTACCAACCAGGACAGGACGACTGCTACCTCCTGCTAATGAAAATTCGGCCTCCCTCAAAAACAACGTATTGATTTCACCGGCAGAAATGTCCTTTGCTCATAACTCAAACATGGGTACACAAAAATCTGCAGGACTGGTTCCTTTTTTAGACTTCATAAATTTATTTGAATTGACTTTCACTTTTAAGTAAATTGACTTTACCAGCAAGTTTGCTGTCGTAAGACAAAACAAACAAGATATCTAAGTACACACCGTAATTGAGATCACCCACCACCACCAGCTAGCTTAGCTTAGTCTAGTTTCTTTTCTTATCAATCCAGCAACAGCAGCAGCAGTCATTTCAATTTCACTTCATTTCTGACCGAATTGGCAATTGGCATCCACACACAGTCTCACGTGTTTGCAATCTTCAATATAGACGGGATGATCGTTAGACCAACAAACACGTTTCACTATGAATGTGTGTGTACTTTATATATGAGGTCGATTTATTGCACTCACCTAATATCCAATAAATATTGCGCGGTGACATTATTTGCTCTCATTACTCATTTTCAGTTAAGTGGGACAAGGAAGGATCTGACTTTTTCTTGGAGCCGAGCATTATGAATGAGGGTGGAACGTGATTCCATCCGGATTGTCAAACAATTCTTCCGATTCACAACGTCCAATTTGAATCCATCAGATGATTGAATCCACTTACTTTTATTAAGCGAGAATATCACTTATCCCATCCTCAAACCAATCCCAATGGTCATGGTCACATTCTCAACTAATATTCAGAGGATGCTGTTGTCAACAATTTTTTCTACGCCGTTTTGTCATGTTCAATAATACAATATGATTCTATCATCCCATCCTTATATTATAACGTTTTATTTACAATGCAAACATTTTTTGTTGTAAGCTGTGACAGAACTATGGGTAATTTGTACACTCCAATACCATATGTATGAAAAATTGTCAATTTCTATTGCAAATTACATAAGTGAAAATAAACCTACATCCTGACCAAATGTATATGATAAAATAATTGAATTGAAGGAGTCGGGTTGGACGGATGTTGAATGGATCTGAATTGAAAGTTGCCTCAGAAAATGGTTTTCTTCTGGAATAAATAGAATGAAGAAGGACAATTTAAGCGATATGACGTGATATCCGACTGTATGTGAATGAAAATAGACCTCCTCGATTTTCCTCGTCTTGGACAGAATCATTCCTTAGTGATCTAGTCTCGTCCTCATCATCTCATATTATCATCTTTGTTTGGTGACTTCTTCATCCACCCATTCATTCCTTCCGGTTAAAAGGAAGCCATTGGAAGTTTTGGAAATTGAACGGGACATCCATTCATTTATATGTACGTGCATGCTTATCCTCAATTGTCCTCACAAAAAAAAGAATCCTCATTCAGAGCTGAATGCAAAAAATAACACAAAAAACGTATTTCTGACTCTTACATCAGGTATCATCATTTCCCCTTCTTCACATTGAGAAAATATATTCGAATGAATTTAAGACACATATTTAAAGAAAACCAGAAATATCTAGCTATTTCGACAAAAATCTTTAAATTTGAATTTATAACAAAAATAACTGAATTTTATAAGCGAGAAAAATATTTTTAGATTCTGTAGATTTTTTAATCATCAGAAATCCTACTACATTATAAAAAGGTAAAAGAAAAGTATTCAAGTTGGTGGAAAGAAGTAATCGGTGAAGAGTTTTCACTTAAGATCGTTCTCAGGAGGACAAAGAAAGCAAAATTTCTAGAATTGAAGTTTTGGAAAGTCAGTAAAAGTGAAAGGTTGTGCATGGTTTCTGTATTCTTTTCTGGATGATAATCATTGATGACCGTCTAAAGCCCAAATGCGAAAAATTTTCTTTCCAGCCTTATCAAGTACCGTATGATACTATAATATGACATTACAGAATACGCGCATAAAATGAAGCATGCGTCCAGTATGCCGGATACAATAATGTAAGTAGATTCATTAATATTTGCGAATATCTCGTAACATATTGATCATCTCCTATGTCCTAGAAATAAAAATAAAATTATATGATGTGAATTTTGTCCTGTGAGTTGGAATTTTATTGCATTTCATCCGTCATGGATGAGCCTTTCACACAATGCGGTGGTCCACGTGAGGATAATCATTGAAGGAAGTTGATTCTCTGTGGAGAAGAACAGAAAAGCGAAGAAAGAAGTTAATAGCAGCAAAGGAGAAAGTGAGAGAGAGAGAGAGAAAGTTGTTTGGTTGGTTGGTTAGTTGTTTGGTGAGTGGGAGATTGTAGAATGTGATACGAAGAGTTGAGATGTAATGCAGAAGCGAATGTTGGATGTAATGTTCAGGTGTAATAAAGCAGATAATTGAGACTACTTTTTCTAAGGAGGAAAGAGGGACATAATGAAATGACCATTTTTTGGTGGAACGAGCACCAAGTGATAAGAACTGAAAAAGAGGAAGAAGGAATCTGAGAAATGCTCCCAGGAAGAAAGAGACTCATTAGAAATCCAGAAGGGAAACTCTGGCAGGAATTTTATAATGGAAAAAAGCAACCCACAAAGCAAGCATACTCTTGTTCAGGGATGAAGCTTTACTTCTTGGAAATAAACTGATGATCAAATTTTAATGCACTTTTTATCAAACTCTATTAACGGCTCCTCATTTTTATCATATTTATGAGACAAGTTTAATTGACAATATAATAATTATTGGATTAATCAGAATTTTCATAGTTAAAGCCCACAGTGACTTTTTCCTTTCACAAAAAATAGTTGGATTGTGTTGTGCATTGCATTTCGAATTACAAACACACCATCATCTTGTTCCTTCTTATTTTTACCCATCAAGCTCCATAGGGGATGGCATCATCTGCACTTTTAGATGGGAAAATCATAGCCAGCCATAGGTCAAACACGTGACCTGAAATTTTATTCGAGTGCACTCTGAACAAACCTCTATCCCCAAACTTGAAACAAAAAGTGAAACCCTTCCGTGAGACCAATATCGAGCGAGTGTTGCATGCAAGTGGCAATGACACTTATTGGCCGACGACGGTATTAGCTTTCACCTGTAACTTGAAAGTTATAGTCAGACAGCCTACTACCAATTTTAAACCATTTTTTCCATTCCTAAAAATATTCGTAATTCATACCGCCTAATTTAGATTAATTGTCATTCAGGACTTAAATTACATGAATTTGATTAAGTTTCTGTAATTTATTCAAAAGTTGACATCATTAAGTCGGTTCGTAATATGTGTAATATTTATATTTATTATATAATGTTCACCTGTACACAAGTATTGGATAATACGCTCCAACGTGAATGATTGTTTTTTATTATTACTTAAATTCTAGATCAGTAATCATCACTTATTGTACAGATATGAGTAAATATTTGTATTAGCTTAATTTTCACAAATAGGTAAATTATTCCATCGAACTATACTTTCACAAAGGTACTAAAAGCTACTAATATGTGCATAAATGTTCACAAAATCTATTTCTGATAATATAACCCATTAAGTTATACTTAATCACACCAAATTTGTTGGGGCAAAATACAAAGATTTATGATATTCTTTCAATTAGACGGCACAGTAAAGATGACACGAGAGTGAAATTATTTCCATTATTCTATTGAAAAGGACAAGGTTCTGTTCTGCTGCAATATGGAATGGCTCCTTCATCGTTCTCTCATCTCATAACCATTTCACGGTCCATAACCTAGCCTGACTGATGGAAAAATTGGGGCAGTCATGGATGACTTTCCACACTCATTGCATAATACATTCTACACTTTCCAAGGCTGAAAAATTGCAGTAGTAACAGCAAGCAGTCGCTGTTACTGGACAATTCGTTTGTCAAAAACTTCTCAAAATGATGTCCATCCAACACCATCGAAAGCTAATGATCTTCTGAGAACAAAAGTTGTGCACGGGGTGTTTAGGAAAAATGGGTTTTTTCTATATATATATATATATTCTGTGCACATATTGGAAAAAGGTGCATGAGGGGTGGATTGGTAACATGAAGTCGATTATTGATGCCTTTTCCATTAGTGGAAGTTCCACTAATGTAACTTTTTCTAATCCTACATTTTAGGTCGAAATTATTTTTTAACACAATCACACGACAGAAATAATGGTCATATTATGTACATGCTTGTCATAATTTTAGTAAATGGATATTAGAAGTACTTCTGATGCCAAACACTTACTTATATGCATAAGAACAAGCCTAATAAGTTTTATTCTTGCCAAATGTTTTGGCATACGAAAATGAGTCGCTGTGAAAAATATTCATTTTGAAATAAAACCAAAAAACAATATCAGCCACCACACGCTCCTTAAAATTTAAAGGGAAGGAGAGAATGCAGAAGGGGACATCAAACAACTCGAACTGTTTAAATTCACTATCTTTCGTCAAATTTGTGTAAGCAACCCCATTTATTACACCCTCCGGACGTATTCAGCTGTTTACATTACAATAGGATAACATCGCCCGTTTATTCTTTTCCAATTTATGCGAACCTTGTTATTGTTCCACATCCATTCAAAGGACTGATACGTTGTGTAGATAGATATATAGGCAAATCTGGTTTAAGATTCAAATCTGAGTATCTGAGTGGATGTGAAATCAAAATCCGATAGACTAGGGAAATGACTAGACTGCCACCAGGCAAAAAGATGTTACTATTCTCGCACTTCAATTTGATCCACTTTGATACATGAGCTATGCAGAGTTTGAAATTTCACTCTATACGAGTTGTAGAGTTAGTTTGTCCATGTTCAAGAATATGAGTATGTAACTTTGTGGTTTAATATTATTCACGAACTCGGCAGGATTTCAAATATCCGATGTTACATTTCTTTAGCATAGGGGAAAGAACATAGTAGAATTGACCGACCGACCACTTTTATTTAAGCAGATAGATATCTGATTAAAAGAGTATGTAGGTCTATTACAGCTATGAATGTAACTTATTAATATACTTGGCAAGGACCATACTTATCTATCAGAATTTTGAAGCCGGGTACTTTTATACCCTCTTGATACTTCCACCCATGATATTCTTGATTTATAGGTTCATCACCCATTGATTCGTTTCTGCCTATCAAGGTTGACTCACTCCCTCCTCCATTGTGTGACAGATTGGATAGAGGATGGTCCAAGTCCATCATCTTCCGTCTCATTCACCTTCACTTGGCAAAAAGGGGTGGGTGTATATAGGAACAAGGGAAAAAAAGAAATGATTGTGCTGCCTGGAAGTGAACTGTGAATTGCCAACAAATCCAAATCACGCCTGGAAGGCCCAGAGTACTTTTGATCTCTTGTGTTTGTGCACATCAACACTCAACACGACCACTTTTTCATCACCAACCAAACCAACCACCCCACCCATTCACCCTAGATTATTGACTTCATACAAAGACCTGGTGTTTTTTTCTCTGTTTGTGTCATTCCTGAATATATAAAACAATAAACGATTGTTTGCTTCACTTCACCAGCAGTTTGCATTCAGTGGTATAAAATTCATTTTTCACGAATGTTGAATTCTCTCCTTTGATTTTTGATATTCCATCAAAGAAGATGATGAAATGGTGAAAATGCGGAATATATATTGAATATCTAGGGTTGGTTGGTCGGAAGAGTAAACTCATCATGCAAAGAAGAAGGGATGTCTGTCGGTCTATCACAAATAACTTGTATAATATTCCTCTTCAAATACATAACCACACACCACCATCCTCCGCATATAACCCTGGGGGCCTATATGGAACAAAATTGCATCCGTCTAAAACATGCCCCCTTTAGAAATTCGAGCAACCTGCTTTGCTTTCATGTAAGATTTTTTTGCCACTATTTGTCATCTTAATCAGTTGACACAATTATTCTCTTTTGGTTACTAACCCACTTTATTTAGGTAGCAATAAAAGTTGACTATTATATATGTAAGCTAAAGTTGAATAACTGAAGAAAAAGTAAAAATGAACATTTATCAAAAAGGCTCTTCCAATTCCTTTAATTCTCCGTCATTTCCTTAATCCTTTGGTTTGACACCCACGCAATATGTCAGACTTTGGATGAGCGTGGGATGAGAAAACATAGAATTTCTTTTCAGACTGAACTGAAGCATCCATGGCCAAACGGAGTGGATGAGTGGAAGAAGGGAGGGAGAGAAAAAAAGAATGGAAACGAAACAATTCGGCAGATTTCTCAGATTTTTTTTATTTAGCAAAGATTGGATCCTACAACTAAGCTGACAATAGAAATGCGTTCCAGCTCTTCCTTTCTCCAACCACTAAACTTCAGGAACGTTCAATGAGTGAAAGGATTTCGAGAAATAAACGGCAGAAATGAAATGAGCGGCAGGAGAGGAACTCGAAAACAGTAGCAGACAAGAAATAGATGAGTTCAAGTATCACGTCACACAATAAGACTTTCACCCACTCATAACATATGACAACATCTTCAGTTGGGCCTGAAAAGACAAAAGATTTTCCAAGTATGCTTAAAATCGGTCTGACTTATTACAACTCCTATGTAGTTCAAGTGGAATGTATAGTTGGGTGTATCGTAATGGGTAAGTATATAGATTTGTGAGACCAGTAATTCTACAGTTGTGCTTATTCCTGAGTGGGACGATGATATGGAATGGAAGCAAATCTAAAGGGATTTCAGAATTCAGAAATGGAATAGACAATCGCCTTCTAAATTGTAGAGTGTGGTTTATCAGGTTACTCCAAAATGTCACAGATTTCAATATAATAGGTTGGAAAGGTACAGTTGATGTGGATGACACTTGATGTTGAATTGTATTTCGTCGTACATATAGAAATTGAGTAGCCTAGTTAATTTTGATCAAAACAATACAGATTTTATACAAGACCTCAATTTCTGCATCCGTCTACAATAATAATACAGATAAGATTCCGTATCGGCGGCATACTATTATGGTGAAAGTCATATCAAAAAGTTTTTATCAACTACAACCAACCTAGGACAACACAAGCAGAATCCTTCCAAGTTTCCAAAGAGCTAGAAGATCTTGGTTGCAGTGCAGTGTAGAACAGCACAACCAGAGAAAGCTGAAAGAGCAGAAGAAATGGGCATCATACATTTTCTGCTCGACGAAAGATGAGGACTGGCTGGCTATACAACCCCTCCATTTTCGAGGAGATTGCTTTTGTGCCTTTAATTTCTGGAGGTAATGTTGTTTCCTCGGATTGCACCTGAGACTAATAATTTAACGAGGCCTTGGTTGGACAAACCAACTCTTATTCCACAAACCACCCACGAAATAGGTTGGGCATTAAGACGTGAGATGCTGCAAATGAGGTAGAACATAATGTCCATCACATAAAACACTCAACTATACGGACAGACGTCATATTAGTATCATTATACTACATATTCGCGTGGCCTGGCCTTGTTATTCTCCACAATCTCGTTCCAGCTATACTAACCATTCGCTCAAGGAAATCACTATTTATGTATTTACTCAAAATTACGCTTTATCTTGAAGAGACTACTAATTCATATGAGAAAGATAATATGATATATATATATAATATAATATACTTTGAAAAGAGATTAATAAGAACACTAATTTTTGTTTTTTGTACTTATTGTTAGTTTCAATGATACACAACTTTTGTTCACAATATAATATAATACCCACACAAGACTAAAGGTTATTCAGATAATACACGAATGGAAACAACGAGTGGGTGGAAAATAGGAAGCAAGAAAGACTCGTCTTGTCTTCTTCTTCTAGAATATCTGAACCTGAGATGTTTCGATTGTGTTTGTTTCTCCTTTCTCTTAACCCAACTGCAAGACTGATTTAGATTTTGGCTAACGTAACCCTTTCTCTGACATACATGAAATGAAAATTGAGTAGGAGTGGTAGCAAACTTTCCCCTTTCTTTCCATTTCGAATACTATCATCTATCTTATTATTATTATATTATTATTACTGTTATTATCAGCATTATTGTTAATAGATAACGAAAACTTATATTTTTTCTATTAAAGCAAGGTTTTCTCTTAATAACTTAGATACAACCTGAGGATAACTTATTGTATAACTTAATATGCATATCTGATTACAAATCATCTATTTCTTTTCTTTGCTTGCCATGTTATTAGTTATTTATACCTCAGTTTTTTAGAAGCAAATCAAATGACTCGAGTGAATCAAATAACTTTGTGACTGACAACATACTTATTTCAGTTAACTGAAATTTAGAAATTATAAGAACTTGTTAAGACGCGCTGTCGTAGCTCACTGCAAAACAGTCAAGAAGAGGGCCGACTTTATTTTTTATTTCTAAAACTTGTTCCAGGATTTTAAAAAGGAAAAAAAGGAAAAGCGCAGTGGACCAGATAGAAGGAGCAGTAACAGTAGCAGCTTGACTTCTTCTTTCACTTCCTCATCATTTTGCCTTGTTTTCATGAGGTTAGAATCGGACTGGGTGTACGGGTCGCTTTCCCTTCACCCTCCTCCTCGTTTCCATCCTCTACTTATTCCACCTTTAATAAATTGGGTTGACAAGGAAGAAGAGGGAAAGTGTATTAGCGTCTGGAAATGCACATTTTGTTCCCTGGATTCAACGACTCCACAATGTAATAAAGCTAATATCTCTCTGCACCCGAACGATCACTGGCGTCGACTTCTGGCTCCATTTTATATCATTCTTCCGAGTCTTGTTGGTTGTTTCCAGCATAGTGGTGGTGGTTGTGATAGGGAGAAGAAGGGATGAGATGATGCTGCATTATGAAATGTAATGATGTCAAGAAGAAAGAACAGATAATATGATGCTTTTTCTTTCTCAAAAGTGGAAGGACAGGAGGGGGAAGGAAGAGGTGATGAACAAGTTCCAACTTTTTTTGAAATCGGGATGATCTCATCATAATACTGATGCCATTCTATCGTCGCGGGGGAAATCGAATTATGCATAACTAATGAATGAGTGGGGAAATTGTGATGGACGACAAAAAATCCATTCTTTTGTTCGTGGGGAATGTTAATTATTTACAATCTGGGACAGTTATACAAATATATTCAGTCTTTCCAGGAAAGCAGTGCAGGCGATGAAAACTGCTGTTCTTTTGGAAATGCAGCGAAAGATGTAACCCAATTTTTTTGCAAGTTCTTCAAATCCTTTCCGTCATATCTTTCGTTTTTCACTTTACAGCTTTCTATTTGTCATTTTTATGGACTCATATCCAGTTACTGGGATCGTAATCGTAGCACTTGTGCTGCGCAAGTGGTTTCCGGATTTTAGCCACAATTTTCAAGCCTTGATAGAGAAAATAAGCTTAATATTCAGTTTTTGCACACACCAAGCATTTTGAATGAGTTGTAGCGGAGAAGTCAAAGTTTTTTGGAAATTAAGTTTGAGAAATCATGGATTAAGGTGTGGGAGGATGTTTGCAATCGTGATAATGTGAATTTTCAAGTTAATAGTGTAAATGGATGGAATATTGAACCTTTTTTCAAAATACGCAGAGAGAAATTTTTAATTAAACTGACAAACCCAGCGGAGTGTGAACTACAATATTGAAGTTAAGATATAGGAGATTTCATTGCATTATAACTCTATATATAACTCTATATCTTTTGAGTTAACTCAATTTGTACCTTTTCTGAATTTGAGTTACACACTTGAAGAAGTGAGCAAATGAAGACATGGGGATACACAACACCTAATATAAAGCGTATGTGTGTGTGTGGAACATATACAGTAGTTACATTTTATGGTTATGTATTTCAGCACATAATAGAAGGGTCAGAATGATCTATTGCAGATTGTTGTGTGTAAGAGTGTTGTGAACAAATCGACCTGCCCTCGTCCAAGTAGTCACTTACTTGTTATAGTTACCACGGAAAGGAGGAGAAAGCAGAGGAGATAAATACACTCTTGAACACCACCGGTATGAAAGAGAAAGTGTGGGACCAGGCCAGAAGAACCCAAAGAATCTCTGGATGTTCATGTTGATTCGTTGATGTTACTATTTTAGATCCGACGATTCGAGTGAGCGATGTTTCCTCGGAGGGACATTACATTGATGAGCCTCCAGTTGAGTTGGTGTTGGTATTAAATTCTGAAGACGGAGAAAGTTGGGACTGCTAGTGAGGGGCATGAAATGAAATGAATGGCTTTGTGCTCCTGCTCTAGTGCTACTATTTGCTTACATACTGCAATGCAACTAACTACAACACCATTCAACAACAAGGCAAACTCAACCCTATGCTGAACGTTGGTTTGGGAGTAAATCCAATCTTGGTCATACGTGATAGTTGGATATAGCATTTACAGCCGGATAGTTAGAAAGGAGTAGTTCGTCTCAAATAGTAGAAGTTAAGAAAGGCGTAGGGACAAGATATGACTATAAATTTCTCCACTTTCATCGAGTGCTGCTGGTAGGGGAGCCCTAAAAACGCAAACAAGTGAGTTATCTATTCATTCATTTTCATCATACTTTACAACAAAAAGGATTTAGTTTTCTTTTCGACATCTTTCACCAAAATAAAATGAGTTTGAAGTAAAATTAATTAATGACTGACCATACCCGTCAAAATTGAAAAATTGAAAGTAACTAAATCCAAATTCATTGAAATCTAATCCAATATATTCAATAGCATAGGTGTGCATGCAATTTCCTACAAGTAGGTTTCCGTGTAATAAATTCCAGATAAAAAATAGTATCATTTGTAATGCTCCAAAAATAAGAATATCAGTTTCATAATCTATAAAGGCGAAAGTTGATGAGTTCTAGAAGTTTAAATAGCGTGAAGAACATAGACTATTGCAACCGTAATGTAACTGTTAAGAAGGGATTGCTGACCTTCTAAAAATTTTATGATGCTGCGGTCTTAAGAAAAATCCAATTACGAATGCCTTAAAAATTAGTTAAGTATTAATCTATAGTCTGAGTGTGGTGCGAGCCAATTAGTGATCCCCATTTATTTTAAATGCTGGACTAGGAAAACAACTATAACATAACAACTTATTTTTATATCACTACAATCACAGTAAAAGCATGTCTTCCTATACTTGTTCATTTCACATTTGCTGAACTATGTTAAGAATCGTTTAAAAATAGTCGACATAATCATTACAACATTTATAATTAGAATTACTGAAGAACCAACCAACCACCAGACCACAAAAATGTTTTAAATTGCTCTGAAGCAGACTTTTTGCCTCATTTCATTTCTAGGAACCAACAAGTAGTTACCAAACTTTTACTCCATTCCGGAAACTCCTCTCAATAACTTTTTCACCTGAGAGTCACTGATTGCTACTTTTTATTAGTTTTACCAAAGTGTGTGCCGTGCTGGTGGTTGGAAGGAGAGATTGAGCATAATTAGTTATACACACTGCAAAACGTACTTACCTAACCTGCCTGCCTAACCCCACGGCTTTCATCAACCTGATTTACTTTTCAACGTGCCACAACCTACCACTTAGTTTACACTTGAACCGGAATTTAAAACCATAAAACAAATGTTAATCTATATAAGGGGTAAGGTAATAACTCGATAATTAGAAATATAAGATTCGCATCAATACGCACTTATTAATTTTGTGCATATATTTATATCAACCGTTAATTGTTATAACATATGTACATTGTATTTCACAATCAACCCGACTTTGCAGAAATATAAGTGGGCTAATTACACATTTCTCTCATAAGTTCAAAAGCAAATTACTGCAAATAGCAAATATGCATGTGATAGAGCTACATAATTACAACAAAGAACGAGATTTATTCACTGATGTCAACTTCATTGCTACGAGTTCTGTTTCCATTTCAGAAGGCAAAGAAATCAAGATATACATACATACATACTTAACATTAATTTCATTCGTCAAAACGTACGGTAGAAATTTAGCTATATACATATCTGACTATGTTTAGCCGTGGGTATATTTACTTTTTTATTTCAGTAAATAATGAGTAAAAAGCTCATTAAATACAACACAAAAATATCAGAGAAACTCGTTCTCATGATATTTTTGTTTAATATGTATTAACGTTCTCTCTTTTCCAGCCCAATTGTAAATGAAGAAGTTGCTCCATCTACATCTGCAACAATACAAAAAACTGCGAATTTGTCCGTAATTTAGCAGAAATTAATGTTTACAGGGTTATTTATGATACATACACGGATACTTGAATATCTATATCTTACCCAAGTGGACGTGCATAATTTGAAATATATTTATTCACCCTCCACAATTTTAGGGCTCGTGTGTTTTCAGCAATTAAAACAGAGCTGATCTAACTATAGTAAGTTGAGGAAGAGGGGAGAAAGTACCGGAGTGTGGTAGCAGATTATTTTTTGTTTATGGTCACTCCATCCATGTTACTAATCCCATAGGCATGTCGTATGTGTGACACATAATGTGTCCATATCATATATACACCAATGTAAGAGTTTGAAGTAGGGGTGGGTGTGGGTGGTTGTACAGTGGTGAAGATGATAGTCCGAGTCAATTTGGTGGATCGAGAGACGCACATGGTGACCGTGAGAGAGTGATGTGGATTGGTTGGGCACCTGAAATACAAGAAGGGGAAGTGGTTATGGTTTCCCTTGGACAATTTATTATCATGTGGCTTAAATGGAGGCTGCAGCTGTGAAAAGAATGGCACATTACGGACACAATGGCCGAAATTCTCGCATGTTGCTGACATAACTGGATCTTTGAGACACTCCAGAGCAATTCATGGAGCCTGTCCAAGACCTGCTGTTGTCTTTTACTCTCTTACTCTTTTACTTTCCACTCTGATTCAAAATTATTAGAAACTTCAGGCCTCTGATGAGACCTCTGGCACTCATTCGACACTCCCAAACTCTCCAAATCGACTAATGGTCCACCACCACTTCCTTCCCAGGGGCAGAATTCCGGGTAAATATCTCTTCTTCCAACTCCTTTCTCCTCAATCCACTTGCCACTTATTTCCACTTCCCCTCATTTCCAACACACACACACACACACTTTCATCCACAGCTACCAAAAAAATGTAATGGCCCACAAATTTCGAAATTGTAAGTGGTTTAGCTATATTATTATTATGGCCAGTAACCAAACCCACTAAACTCAATTGAACTCTCTTACCACCTAATAATATAACTATTTTACTCAAAATACAGATCCATAGTATGTACCACATGAAAACCATTGAAGAATATACTAGAATTAAAATTCTTAAAGAAATTTAGGGTTTAGAAGATTGGATAATCTACAATGTGACTGATTAAAGGCAAATGAGAATCAAATAAATCACTCATGCAGAGAAAACCAATGATTTACTCCGATTTGGGAGAAGTAAATCAAGGATAGTGACAAGGAAAATATGATAAGTAAAAGTTCGCAAGCAAGCTGGCGGTGTTTTGTTCTCCTCGGTCCACAAGTCCAAGGCAGAACATGCAGAACATCAATTTTACCCACCCACACACTCACATATAACACTTTTCCCCAACTAAATTAAAATTCGTGAAATGTAAATAAAGCCTTGATAATGGTGTCATTCCAATGTAATGCTAAATGGAACAGGAACAATGCCACACACTCGTTTGTATTCATATGAGATATTCAGCAGTCCATAAATATTAACCAAAAGGGACAAATAAATCAGGCCTTTCCAAGCCGAACCTTTGTCAATGCAGGATTTGATTGTGTAAATTTTTGAAATTATCACATTTCAAGCTATTCTATATACGGCTGCTGCTATCATTTACAGATAAACACTGGCTACTCCGCTCTTGGCTGGTTATTCATCTCTCACTCCATTAAACTCTATTAAATAAATTCGGATTAGACATTCTCCACTTTAGCAGCGTATTTTATACATACTGATAGTCAGACACACATATCGTGTTATTATTATGCTGACATGTCAACTAATTTGAAAACTCGTTTACATTAAACAAGTCTTGACACCTTTCATCACATCTTTATTATTGTGTACTGCAGCACACTTGATCCAATTATTTTATAAGGGATAAAGCATGTTTATTATTAAGGAACCACGATGGAATCATGTTGTAACAATTATTATATAAATTCACTTATATGGTAATTTAGACATTTCAAGAAGAGTTGAACAAACTCGCACCAGCATTGCATTGCATGGAGAATGGAGAAGACAAAGAACTTAACTTTGCAACAATATCTATATTCCTCTCGTCGTAACTCAAAGCTCTGTCTGTTTGTCGAGTGCAGTGAGCTAATTAAAACTAAACAATTGTGACTTTCCCTTTAAAAATATGGGCAGGTATATTAGGTAGAAGACGGGTGGGCGAAGAAGGCAGGTTTAAATTAGAGCGACAGACAGCAAGGAGCGAGAAAATTCTTAATTTGTGAAAGTGAAACTTTCACCTGAAGACTAATGAGGACACTTAACATGAAAGCTCTAAAGCCTCCTCCTTTCCAACTCCGAGCTCACTAACTAATTAGAGTCAAGCAATTCTTGACTTTGAATCCGAACTCTTGGTAATCATGGAGTATTATGCTATCTCCATTTCACTCTGGACGGACAGGGACATCCATAAAGGGTTATACTTGCATTTCTATTGCATTGCATTTCTACATCCTCCCCCTCGCAGTCTATTTTACAATAATCATTAATAATCATAATCTAGTCTTCCTAGTTTAACTGCTCGTCCAAAAATTCAAGGGTCAGAGAATCTTTGAGCCGCAGAATCAGCAAAAAATTCTGGACAAGAGAATATGTAGGTAAATGGCAGGTTAGATATAACCTTATGACATCATTAAATCAGTTGTAATTTCGTACATAAATGTATATTTGAAATCTATTTTCGACCCTTAACCACCAAAAACCCACCAAATCCTCCAGTTCCTGGTGCAGATTTTGAGATCATGAGAATTAACGTTGCATTTCTAAAGTTGATTGCCTCAGTAGTTGTGTTGTGTGATGGGTGAAAATGATAATTCTAACTTGTGCTTATTTCGGTTCTGACTTTACTTTCACTTCTCGTTATCTCTTAAAATACAAAACATGTTCTTGTCTAAATGACGTGACAAGTTTAGTTTATGAAGATAATTTAAAATTTAACTACATGTGACGTAAACAGACACAAACTCACAGGATAGAGATGGGATAATGCAAGAATTGTCTTTATGGTAATCTTGCTGGATGCATCGGTTAATCCGTTGATGGTGAGAACTAAGAAGTTAAAAGATATGATATCCACTTGGATAGGTCAAAGCGCATTACAACGTTAAAACTGATCTGGCTCGACGAGAATGTTATATGATTCTATTGCCTTTAGCATTAATTCTGATTAGTTATTATTCACCAGTTTACTACAGTTATTTAATATTCTACGTGAATTTTGAATTTTAGATTAGGATAAAAATGGAAGAAATCCCATTCTTTGAGGATATCATAATAAGAATATCGTACTGAATACTGGTGAATTACAATATTACAGATAATTTGTAATTTTACGATAATCCAATTTTATGCTTGATTCAATAGATTCCAAAAAATGGAGCATATGAAACTAAACAAAGCAAAATCCCACAGAACTGAAACAAGCTCAATTGTTATAAATTGTATAATTTATAGGATATTCGTAACTTATTGGGGTCTGGTTAGTTTGAGGAAAGTTGCGGTAGATCTTCTGCGTAAAAAGAGGAAGACAAAAATCTATTGTACAGTTTTGTCATTTCATAGATTTATTTCCATATCTCTTCTCCATGAACCTATTTACTTGAACGAACTTTGTTGGTGCGGTTATATGTTGTACGAAGAAGAAGAAGACGATAATGATTTGGAACGGAAGTGGAGTCGTATCATGTCCCAACAAACTTTAGTTGCGATTCTTCGTGAGAAGGTTGGTTTGTTTGCTTCTCACAAAACTAAGTTTGTCGTTCTTGGAGTGGCCCATTTCCCAATTGTGCTCGGCTTTCTTCTTTACTCCTTTACTTTCCTCAAGTTTCGGCTTTTGTCACTTGCTCTTCTGCAGCAGAAGTAAAACCTGGATAGGCGCCTGTCGGCAAACACTTTTCATGTTCAACCAACTTTAACTCTTGACACAACCAAAAACTTGTGTTTTAGGCCGCATTCTTCATCTATGTCCCGGGCGTCCCAAAAATGACCTATGCACACAACTGCGACTTTAATTTTGAGACTGGAGGCTAACAAGTACTATAATATGCTGCATTTTTTGTTAAAAAGGATTTGTAAGCAACTCCAAAGAAAAATAATTGAAAGGTGAACACACCAATCTTAAATCTGATTAATCATTTCATATGATAGATTACAGCAAGGTACAAAATGTCAATGAAGGATGACTTACATATAACGTATACGTATTCTGCATGCTAATGAAATCGTCAACTTTTCTTAAAGGCAATATTGTTTTCGTTTATGTATTTGTTTTATGCATTTTGTTCCATTTGTATGTATTTCCTTTATCAATTGTTCGTTCCTAGTCCGATTCTCCTTTTTCACTATCTTTGCCTGTTGTGATGTTGACCTACTTTCACTGGAACAAAAAAATAAGAAATCAAGATCCTATCATATCATCGTATCTGGTATTGTGCCCTCTACTTCCATGTTGTCATCATTGGTATACAGATATTCGTCTTGCCTTGTTCTAATACGATCCGACTTGTCTCGCCTTTTATTCTCTTGTTTTTATTCGTCTCCATTTTATTTAGCTTCTGTCTCCTCATCTCATCACAATGGAGAATTGGAAAGAAATTTAATCAGGGAGATAGAAAATGTTTCCTTTATATCCACAGAAATAGTCGTCATTCGAAATTAGAAGTTTGTCTTGCATGAAGATGGTTGGTTCTTGCTGAGTTTTTCTTATGTTAACTATCGTTATCTGTACAACAGCAAAGTAAATGTTCATGAGATCGTCAAATAAACGAATTTTACAAAATAGGATACCATCTTTTATTCAAAATGCTCTAAAGTAAATAACAAAGTTTAGTCATTGATTAATTATTACAGTAATAATAACGAAAAATAGAAAAAAATCAAAATAATCTACTTTTTAGAGCAGACTAAAAGTAATCATCATCTTTAGTTCAGATTATACAAAGAACATGGGATACTTGTTGGCAATATCCGGATGAATTGTCAACATCTTGATCAAATCTTTCATGTCGAACCCCTCACTGGAAAGATTAATGAGCAAATAACTATTTTGTTTCATCAATTTGAATAAAGTTATGTAACTCTCACCCTTCTTTCTCCAAAAGGGATCTGGCCATATAAGCAGCCAAGTGGGCGTAGTACGTAGCTGCCGGATACAAGACGGGCTGAGTGCAGCGAACAAAAGAACAGTATGTAATACTCCGCAAAATCCCCATTGTGAAGTTGTTGTCATCATGGATGACATGGTATCGTGTTGGCTTGGAAGTTCCCTGTGGGGTAAGAAATAAACATTTAGGTTGAGTAAGGTCCAACAGATTGTTTCGAATCGAAGGTCTCAAGTATACCTAAATTCCAACATGACTGTTAAGGAAAAACTCTCGCTCAGTGGGATGCACGATTTTCATATCGACCACGGTGCACGATTTTCATATCGACAGGTATGTTGTTGAACTGGAGAACACATGAGAAAACGAAGGTTTTGTCAAACCTCTCTATTCAATTTTATTTGATCGGCAAATTAAAACTTACATTTCCAACACCTTCGAGCGCGTTATTTGGTTGAAAGCGAGTGTGATGTCGTTTCTTCACCTTGTTTGCGATACAGAGAGTGAAATTATTGATTCATCCGTCACTCAACAGTTGTTTCAGATTAAATCAACACTTACAATTACGAAGGTGATCTTGATTTGTAGAGGTTCACAAACCCTCCTCATGCTTTCATGTTCAACGGCTTTGATCTGCAATTGAAAAAATATTTAATTATCACAATACATTCCATCGTCACCTTTCTTCTTCATTGACCTCGTCAAAATATCCTTTGGAGACTCCATCCCTGAGCATCAAAATCATCTTCAGGTACTCCTTGTTGTCCTCCTTGAATTTTTTCAACTTGGATTCCAACATTTCTGACATGTTCTCAATCAACTCTTGTCGACTGGGTTGAATGTGCATTGCACTGGTTCAATGAAGCCGTACTGCAGCAATCCAGTCCTTAAATGATATTTTGGACGGCGTGTTGAGCAGCCACAAAACGTCATTCAAGGACTGGATGTCGCGCTTCGGAATGTTCCAGCGAACAATTTAATCGTTTGTAATAAGGCGTTCTTCAATCCAAACCCCCTAAGGCGTCATATTCTACAACCCATGCCAGAATTGGAATTACTGCATGGACACTATCAGTCGCTTT
>JAQFZJ010000221.1:0-43722 GCA_034695645.1 Folsomia fimetaria | reverse complement strand
CCCCACCACCGCGAGAGGCGCCTCCACCCCCACCACGAGGAGCTCCACGGGGAGCATATCCGCCACCCCCACTTCCGCCACGAGGAGCATTTCCGCCCCTACCACCTCCTCCACCACCCCCTAAAAAAATCAATCATTAAAATTTAATTGAAACAATACAACATAAATACAACCACCCTCTACAATACCAACCTGTTTTAGCTGCTCCACATTTATGGCATTCCGTCTTACTAGCAAAATTGCCTTTCTTTCCGCACGCGGAACAGTCCCAATCTCCAGGGCGCCGTTCGGGAGGACCTAATTTAATCAATAAAATTACAATATAATATAACACGAATCATTGAGATTTTAAATCAAGTAATCAAATCAATCCTAAATTACCTTGGCCACTCCCACCACCACGGGCACCTTCACCTCGACCTTGGCCACCGCCTCCTCCTCCACGGCCACGCCCTTGGCCACCACCTCCTCCACGAACACCTTCACCTCGACCTCCACTACCTCTAGATTGGACGGATGTCCACGCTAAGCCAACCAACATATATAAAGTCAGTCAAAAACAATAAATCCACCTCACCAACCAACAAAAATTGTTCAAAAAAACAAACAGATCATCATAACATCTCTTACCACCATCTCCAGACATGCTTATCCTCTTAATCTATCTTATTATTATTACTCTTTTACAATTGAAACTCAAAAAAATCTAGATAAGGACAATTACTACTACACTTTTCTACACAACTATAAAATATGACAAGTGTGACTTATTTGAGAAACTGCGGAGAAAGAAACGAGTGGCCGTTGAAGTAAGTGAGTAAGTTAAGGAGCAGGCACGTTGGAAATCTGAAGATGCCGGGAGAAATGGAAGCCACTTTTCTACGCAGTTAGAATTGTGTTCACTGCAGCGGGAGCAGCGGTGGATATAATTTTATGGTTACACCCGAATTTCTTTGTCAATAATAATGGCATGGATGGAATGGAACAACACTTTGCATTCAAGTTGTATGAATATGAATGCAAATGTACAAGTACAACAAAAAATGGCATTTTCATTTCAACGTATATTCTTACACTCAAATGTTTTTGATTGTTCTATTTGTTTTTTGAGGTATTTAGAAAAAATTTGTTTCATTTCGTACAGTGAAATTAAATCAATAAGCACAATAAATGAGTAACAAGGATGGATGATTTGGTGATACAGTGTACAGCAGATTTGTGAATTAATTTTGATCATAATTGTGTCAAATTTTTCTTGTATGGACGGACAAGTTAGATAATTTTTGATAAAGTAAAGTTATTGTGTCCTGTCTTAATCTGCATTTCTCGCCATCCTTGTGAAATTGGGGGGAGGGGGCGAGAATAGAAAATTGTTCTGCTAAGCTGCAAATGCCACAAAATGACGTATAACATTTGTAACTTATTAGATTGTATGCCAAATGTATATCATTGCATATTGATTATTGTTTAAAATTTTGTACAATGTCAATTTTGTACAAATCACAATGGACTTCATTTAGAATACAATAATGTTCCATTGAATCATATGTAAGGCTGGACACCAGAACACAGTAATGAATATATAATTAATTCAAAAACATAATAAATATTCCTAGTGCTACAATATTCCTTTTTAATTATCACATCATGAGCTCACCAGCTTCCATACAAACACCCCCAGCACCACATCCCATCTTTAGCGTAATCTTATTATTTATTGACCTTATATCTTGGGCACAGTTCAGTACCCCAAAAAATATCACCACAATTATACAATGTGAACGACCAGACAAGTGCTCTTGTCCTAAGGACCCCATCACAGAACGCTACTCGGACCCTGTGGAAAAAAGTTGTGACCGGTATTATTTGTGTCACATGGGTAACGCCTTTCTCAAACAGTGTGACGTTCGTCACGCCTTTCATCCAGAAAAGAAGGAATGTCTTCCCCGTAACAGTGTTCCCTTAGACCTATGTCCGATACGTAGGTTATCAATATTTTTTAACATCATCAATCATTTACATTTCAACATTTAAAATTATCCCAAGCTGTAAACTGTGACAAAAACGGTTTCCGAGAGGATCCCAAGGATTGCACGATGTATTACATGTGCTTCTACAGACAGGCTTATCACTACGGATGCAAAGGTTGGTGGCGGCATTATACACACTTATCATAAGTAAATTTAATCATGTACAATAATTGGAACACACAGTTGACCACTTCTATGATAAAGACAAGGAAGAGTGTGCCCTTGATAAGGTGAAGGCGACCAGTTGCAATAAAGCCCGAAGTGAGGTTTACCCCAAAACCAGTGTCCCTAAAGCTTCAAAACACCATAAGCGAATGCTAACTGAGTTCATAGACCATTTACCATCAGAAAACACAAGCAATGAAGAAATTGACAGAGGGCTACAGAACATTGGAACACAAATAAATGTTAATATTACATTTCCTGAGAGTTAGCTGCAAAGATAACAAAAATTGTATCTGTTGCTTAGGTTGAAGACATTGATAAATAATCTTAGGCGAAATCAGATATCTGCTGTTGTATCCAAATTCTGTGGATAACCAAACCAGCACACTTCGCTGCTGCATGGAATAATAATAGAAAGAAAGTATGAAATGAAAATATACGAAAGATATACGAAATGAAAATGATGCTTATTATTTTCATTATACTCATTTCAAAACTAACAGACTTCTGCCCACTCACCACTTCAGATTCCTCATTACATTGTCTCTGAGAGGAAATCAAAATCATTTTGTTTTTTATGGACACACCATAAAACCAATTTGTTTGTTTTTGTAAATTGTTGGGTTGCATTGATAGTCCGCTAATAATCTTTTGATGCACTTGTGTGTGTCTGTGTCGGCATCGATCAAATCAGACTAAAATTAACTCCTTGCAAGCACCCACTATCTTCACTCATGGAATTTCCATGAAACAACATAAAAAGTCATACAAGTCCCTCCGACGTGCTCAACAATAATTACTAACGGACCGGATACAAATTCGAGCAAACAATAATCACATAATTTGTAATCTGTATTCTAGTTGGATTTCGTAGCTCTGTTGTTAACGCGTTTGAAAACGTTCATATTCCATAATTTTATTTTCTCATCAATCTATCATTACACAGTGTAATTTAAGCACAATAAATAAGCACAATTTATAAAATTCACGAAAATGTCATCATCGGATGAATCAGAATCGGACCAAGAAGGAGGCAGATTGGAAGACTCTCCTGTGATTAGGTGTCAGTTGGCTTGCCGGAAACTGCCACTGGCGTGTGCTAATGTGAATTATCGACTTCCCAACACATATACCGATGTGACGCACACCCCCAACACCAGTACCAGCAGTAGTGGTAGCAGCTCCGACAGGCCTATCATTAGAAAGCATGACACATATTGTTGGATCTGTCACTGCAAAGATATCGAATACGAGTGCCAATGGTGTCCAAGAAGTTATCATAAGCGGTGCAAAAATAAGTTGGAAGTGTATCCCAGAGCTCATCTGATCCGGCTGTTTGACCGTGTCATCATGGACACTTGTCAAGAATGCGTCGTGTTATGCAACTCGTAAGATAACATGTTTTTAATTTGATATAATATAATATGTATTACCATAAGTATATATAATGAATGATATAATGTGATATTTCAGAAACATGAGACACTTCAAAAATCTTACTACTGCTCAATTCACCACGCTTTTAACGGCTAAATGTCAACAGTGGATTAAGTGGTTACAGCACATTGAGGTGAGACTCAAATACTCAAATTTTGAGTATTAATATTTAGATTAAAGCTGAAAAATGTGTATATTTATGAACTTGTGGTTATTAATAAGGTTTTAACTGTTATAGTTATAATCCTTTTGTGTATTGCAGAATAATGATGCCAACTATCGCCATATACTTCAGATTTCAAGTCATGGTTATCCTACTTTGAAGAACATGAACACTCGTCTTGCTAAAGTAACTGATATGAAAAAGATTAAAGAGGAGATCACCAGTGGACGAATTCAATCTATGGAAGGAATCGTTGCAGAAATAAAGTGGCTGTATCACAACGCGGTCACTTATTATGGCCGTATATGGATCTAAAATATTCGAACATTTTGAATTCAAGTACTAATTTAACCAGATTAATTTGTATTTTGCAGGGGAGAACAATGACAGTCTCAGAATCGAGCGATTTGAAAAAATTGTGCACGCTGATATCTATAAGATGCTCCACACATGCATTGGTTGTCAATTGCAGATGGTGACAAAAAAACAGGATCAAACGGACAGCAATTTCCCTTGTCAGGTGCATTGACCTATAAAATCCTATAAAATTGTGATACCAAATATATTCCCTTCCTTATTTAATTAGATACCTCACCCCGTGGTTTGGGCTAAAGTCGAGGGATACCCCTTATGGCCGGCGAAGATAATCAGCAAGAAAGCTAATGCCGCTGACGGCAGCGTTGAGGTCTTCTTCTTCCACTCATATGATACGGCTAAAGTTAAATTGACAAGTTGTCAAACTTTCTCAAAGCTGCGAGAGAAAGTTTCTAATAGTGAAAAGAATCGTCCAGGTCACAAGAAAAGGACTACAGTCATTGGGAAAGCAATAATGGTACCAATAAGATTCTAGCTATCCTACCTTACAATTAAATTATACTACACTTGTTCATATGAAAATCTAGGATGCGAATGCTTACCTTGATAACCTAGCTCAAAATCCAAAAGTCGGTCGGCAAGTTGTTGGTGATTATGCATCGCCTATAGTTTTCTCCAGTATGACCAAAGACTTTGTGAAAACTCTTTTTCCCGAGGTATGTAAAAATTATTAAGTAATGCAAACAATAATTACTGGACCCGTTTAATTTTCATGTGATACTTTTTTCAGATTGATGCATCTGTTTTGGAGGAAATGGTTGGCCCTATCTCAGTTTATGAAGGATATTTCATGGAGGATATTTGTGCATTTCGAGAGGTTGATGGTTGATTGCTAACAGCTCAAATTTATTTGTGCGGCTCAAGAGAATAATTAATGATATCGGTAACTTATTAATTTTAGCAATGTTTTTATACATATTTTATGAACTTTCCGCAGTTGTAGCAAAACTCTGCTGGTCGCTGATGTACTATTTAATGAAATAATAAAAATTTCACTTTGGTTTACATCAGTTTAGAAATAGCGTATTTGTGTCAATTTTTGTTGTTTTTATTGCTTATAGTGAAAATACGATTGTAGACTAATGCAAATGTGAACCATGTTTATGTTCATTATGACTTTCATGAACATCGAGATTCGAGGGAAACAGAAGCAAAGTTTTGACCACAGCCTGTTCCAACCTCTTGAACGCAGCATTTGGGTCCTCTAGTTCATCATCCAAGTCCATGTCTTCCATCCCAGCCAAATCTTTACTCACTTTATCCACCTCCGTAGAAAAGGCGAGTAGTGCCAATTTCTTATAAAGAAAATAATATTTATAAAACTCTAGAAATTGATTTAACGAACCAATACGTAGTGTTTTCCTTACCGAATCCTGTTTACAATGTGATTCCTCAATTGTGGTTCCCAACTGAAAATTTAAAAAATGCATTTGTAATACAGCATTCAATCGAAATAGCATAAAACCAAAATTATGATGATAATGTACCTTAATCCAATGTGGATACGACTCCAACAGAGTATTCACCCCTTTTGTGACAACCAGCCGAGTTCTTTGAAGTTTGCAAGTGACAACACCCTTCCGACCAGAAGCGTCTTCAATCAAGACACGTAATGCAGGAGTGAGCGAATTTCGATAATTGTCAGCAGCTACCAGAATTTGATCAAACCCTTGAAGAAAAGTGGTGGGGGGTTGTTCCGTTGTGGGTGTTGGTATTTGTTCTAGATATTGTTCTTCCTCTTCCTCGTTATATGACTCTGGTTTAGAGGTCGTATAGTATTCAGATTCTGAAGACACGCCAAATCCTTCTTCCTCGTAATAATTGTTGGCAGGATTGGGGAGAGGTATTGTCTGCTCCAGATCAAAATTCCCCTCCTTCTTTTCCCCCAAAATTGGAACTGGGTCAAACACTTCCTCCTCCTCGGATGTGTAGGATGTGGCTACAATTTCAAATTTTAATTTGAATTTCAAACAGAAGTAATAATAGTATAATTATTTTTTAAAGAGTTTGAAAGGGTTTGATGCACTTACCCGTATTGGTATCATCGTTGCTAAATGGGGCGTTGTCATTATATGGGTCAAACTCCTCCACTTCGACTGGAATATATACAACAATGAAAAATTTAGCATACACTAAAATGACATTTTCTGTAGTTTTCCACCACACCTGGTTCTATCGGCTGTTCATATTCGTACGGATTTTCCTTCTTGAACGAGGCGTGAACGGAGTGAGTTCTAACTTCAACTAAAAATGTTTAAAAAAATTGATAATTATGCAAACTAACAATAAGTGAATAGATATGAAGAACAAAGAACTAACCATCTTTAATTTCTGGATTGCTACCAGCACTATATGAACTGGGAGTGGGGCTGTAGGATTGTAGCTTATCAGATGTTTGAGATGATGGATAAGGTGCAGCTACTACGTCGGTTGGTTGATAAGGTGCAGCTACTACTTCTGTTGGTTGATAAGGTGCAGCTACTACTTCGGTTGGTTGATAAGGTGCAGCTACTACTTCGGTTGGTTGATAAGGTGCAGCTACTACCTCGGTTGGTTGATAAGGTGCAGTTACTACTTCTGTTGGTTGATAAGGTGTAGCTACTACTTCTGTTGGTTGATAAGGTGCAGCTACTACTTCGGTTGGTTGATAAGGTGCAGTTACTACTTCGGTTGGTTGATAAGGTGCAGCTACTACGTCGGTTGGTTGATAAGGTACAGTTACTTCGTCGGCTGGTGGTGAATAAACGGGTGAGGGGGATGGTGGAGGTGCGGTCGAATAAACGATATCTGCAGATCAAAAACACAATTTGTTCCATTTTGCCTCAAATTCTTATTAATGACAGATTTTCTCGAATTATTTCTCGCAAAAATGGTCAGAGATAGTGAAATGGTTTGTGTAAGGCATTGTGAAATTTTGAGACATTCTTACCGGTGGATACGACAGCATAGTCAGGTTGTGGGAGGGATGGCTGCTGCAGGGGATATGCGGGTGCTTCTGTTGGATAAGATGGTGCCTTATCAATCGCATTTTCGACAACTGCGGGAACTATTCAAGCAGAAAAATAATCTTGTCACAATTTTTTCAAAATAATGATGCTTTAAAGGGGTCAACACTTACAACATGTCACAGAAATAACACACCCAACCAGGAACACGATGGGAAGTTTGAGATTCATAATTTTAATGATAAATTCAGACACTATTTTAATTGTTGTTACTATTCACGGGTAAAAACATAACTGTTCAGCTAATGAAATATTGTTATCAAAGTAAACTTTTTGTGTCTCATTTGTTTTAAGATTTGCAATATCAATATCATTGCTTTGAATTGAAAGGCATCATTATTTATTCTATAGTTTGGTCAAGGTTAACATTATAGCTAATAAATGGAGTGGAGTGTGATGATGAGAATGAGACACATTCTTAAAACGTTTCCAGATTCCATATGTCCACTAACAAACGGATGAATTATTAGAACAAAAATGTGACCTTGTTCTAATTTTATTGAATGCGAACTTAGCCAAAATATATTGATGATGGTCTCATCTGTGATGATATCATAATATTGAGACGCGTAATGATGACAAGTATTACAACTATGTAAAGGTCGTCATTTTGTAAACTCATCATCATATGATACCCCTGCTTTCTCTGAAACCGAAGTCCTACAGATAACATCAGGAAGATAGGTATAGGCGTTTGCATTTTATGAATAAGCTTATGTTTGTGTTTGTTTCGTGCGTTCATATCCAATCTAATTGAAAACATGCAAAATGCAAGGTGCAGTTAAATACAAGTTATATTCTATATCTTATCACATATGGCTTGGTGGCTCAAGTGACTTGTCTCGGATTTGGCAAGTGTGGGTATCGAACCTAAGCTTACAAAAATTGGTTTGTTTGCAGGTGGAGAGTTGAGGCCTTGCCTTGAGGCGAACGATAGTGCTTCGCAAAATTAGGTATCAACTGGTACATATATATATACGTATATAATACTATTACTGCAGCAGCTGCAAATATATGTATTAATACATATGAATAAATTGATTCTGGTAAGTAAATAAAATAGACAAATCCGAGACAGTTGGAGATGAGTGGGAACCAAGCCAAATTTTTTGTACTTCTTAATATGTAGTACTATGTACTCATACATGCATGTGGTACAATGAGACTATGGCTAATATAACGCACACAATTGTTAATTTGCTTCTTTCCAAAATTAGGACTGTAACCAACTTTATCAAAATGTGATAAATCGTCTTTGCTACCTCTCTGTTCAGGTGGCTTTGTAATTAAACTTTATTATATCGAAGTTAGGCCAGAAAGGTTTTATAGGATACATGTTTTGAGAAAATTTAAAAATTATGATGATTCCTCAGTATCTAGGCCAGGCAGTATGAGATTATGTGAACCCACGTAAACAAAGGAGTTTGGACTTTCTTCTGTATGATATTCGGTTTCTTTAGCAGGAATAAACCTTTTTCTGTCTTCAGGGTGTAACGGTTTGGGAGTGGACGTTGTCGTGGAAGGTGTTGATCGTGGTTTAAAACGAACAATGTGATTGTCCTTCCTACTATTATTGTCATACGGGCGTTTTGTGGTGGATGTTGTGGGTGTAACGATTTTCGAATCCATCGCTGCAATGGGGGTTTGAGTAAGGTTGTACTTTTGAAAAAAATTTGTTGACAAATCTTGAGTCGTATTGTTAGTACTGGGACTGGGCACAGCATGGTCGTCATTACTTGACTTGTGTGCTTTTTTATGCTTTCTTCTTCCTAGAGTTGTTATGGCATTATTTCGTCTATGATTCACCAAATTGTTGGCAGTGCTTCTTGTTTGTCGAATTCGATGTTGTCTGCTTAAAACGTGGTCATCATGGTATGCAAAATATTGATTATGCATTCCATTGTTGGAATGGGGACTCCATTCTCGGTGGAAACCCTGCAATATGAAACAAAAAGAAAGAAAGAAATAGCCATGCAACTTCTAAATTTTGTGACAATGTGCCTGGAAAATTATATTACTAAATACAAGCACAAATCAACACTACGTTTCTCCAAGGTTTTACAATTTATTTACCAACACAAAAGCCAATGCACTACAAAACCTATCCAAACAAGCAATAATAAATTTAAATTAAAGCACTACTAATTTCAACTTCAACTATAATCAGCCAAAATATAGCACCAACTACAATTTGTTAAGAAAATGCATCATCATCAATCGACACGGACGCGACGTACTTCACTCATTCCACGATTGTTTGGTCGATGTCGCTGAAGTTGGACGAGCCGATGATGATTGACCACTGGTGGTTTCTGTACCACCCCAGTTTTGCGGGCCGATCTTGTTAATTTTGGAAATGTTTCGATTTGTGCTTGTAGTTGTTGTTGTTGATAAGCATAGATGGGATGTGGAGGATATATTGGGATAGCAGGGAGTGGGTGGTATTGATACTGGGGGTATGGTAACAAGTGATGGATACGCTGTGGGTATGTGATTGAATAAGTACCATCGTACCCGGTTGGGTTAACTTGTTCAGTCCCTTCCGCTCCTCCTGCCATCCCGTCAGATGAAGTTCTTGAACGAAGGTCACTGCGATAATGAGAATATTGTTGGTAATCGGGTTGGTGGGTATTATGATTATAAGGGCCTCGGTGTGGGCTGGGCTTTTGGTCGAGCATTTGCTGCAATGCAATAGCTTTCTCCAATGCAGAGACATATAGTGGTTTTGTATGCTTGTTCAGGACGGGAGAGGCTGGCGAAGAGGTAGCCGTAGAATTATAAATGGAGGCAAGTTTTTGATAAGTTATTGCAAAGGTCGGCTTGGGCGTTGTCGTGGTCGTACTGGAATAGATGTTCAAAGGTTTGGTAGAGTATGAGGGCAAGGATTGAGGGAAATTCGAATTGTAGGTGGATGAGTTGGAATACTCCGAGTGCGACTAGAATGAGATAACGTAAGTAATACTTGTAATTACTGCACATAAGAAAGAGAACGTTTTTTAGTGGTGACTTATTACCTTATCATTACTACTGCCGCTGGCATAATCCGTCGAGTACTTTTCAGTCGTACTGGTTGCTGGGGTAGGGTATAAGGGAGATGAAGCTCCAGGGGGCGGGTTTAGATAAGCAAGTTCATCTTCTTCGTCGTAGTAGGGGTCAATCGTTGTGATTTCGTACTTATCGTATGATGGCTTTTCTGTACTGTCATAGTATTTCACGTCACTCGGGGGAGAAGAGGGAATGTTATACGGCTTTTCGGAAATGGGGGCAAGGAATGGATACTCACTGACTCCCTCAAATGGATAGCTCGGGTCGTATGAACCAGGATATGGTTCTGAAATGTATCAATAGATTAAATTTTGTTACAATGTATTATTGGGGTTGGATCAGTCTCACTTATAGTTGTTGTCTCGTCATCATACTGAAAATAAGGAGGTGTAGTTGAGTCTTTGCTGTCATCTTGATCATCATAGGGGTCCGGGGTGGGATATTGAACTTGATATGGAATGTCATAAGCCTCAGGTGGTGGGAGGGTGTAGCCGTCATCAAGCAAGTCTTGAAGATCCTCTTTCTTGTAGAGACCACCCTGTTGCTGTAGTGGTGGGGGTTGCTCATATGTGTAGATGGGGTAAGGACTTTGAGTATAGGCGACTTCTTCCGCCGGAGATAGTGGGGGGATGGGGTATTCCTTGTCATCATAGTTGTTCGCATCATCGTAAGAAGGACGAGGTGTGGTCGTGCTGGGGTGAGAACTGAGGGACAACGAATCTAAGGAGTTGTATGATTTGGGGGGTCGATGAAGCTCAGGGTAGTGTTGATGGGAGGAGAATGAATGTTGTAAAGGAGGGGGAGGAGCTGTTGTTTGATATTCTAAATTGTCGGTGGGATCATAGTCGTCATATTCTGTGTCTTGGGGGACGTAGCTGTCTACAGATGAAGGAGGGATTGACTTTTTGTCCTGCAGATAAAAATTGACCGGTAGTGATTTTGATACCAAATTTGTAATAATAAAATTTAATGAAAAACATACCTTATTCTGGAGTAAAACAGCTAAAAATGGGTCATCTTTGCTCACGGTGACTGAATCTGCAGGTGACGATGAGGAAACCGAATGAGTATGTGTGGAGAATGAATGGTGACCCACCGGCATGGCTTCAACATGACTTGGTTTAATTTTACTCTCTGACTTTTGAGGATGGAAAACTGTCTTGTCCGACAAAGGGTCGTTGAGATTGGTGAATTCTTCTGGAAAGGTCACATGCGTTTGACGATGAGACTGTTTCAAGTGATGACTTTGATCTCGTCCGAGGGGACCGTCTCCTGGTGTAATGTAAGGGGCGCTTTGATTTGGATCATTAATCTTGTCACCAATGTTTTGATCGATTTCGAGGGCAAGTTGTGCCTTAAGTGCACAGACAGGGTGCAAATGTGTGTCGTGCACACAGTGAATATTTTCGTCAAACACTTCTTCGTCAAAAGTACTTCTTCCTTCAACAACAGCATTGCTCAAATGTTTTATCTGTTCAAGCAGCGCCAATTTGACTGCATCAGCATTCCCAGTTTGGTCATCCTCCTTTTCAGCTGTGGTATGGAAAAAGGCAATCTGGTTTTGGAGTCCATCTGTAAGCGGGCTTAATACTTCTTCCGGGTTTTGGAAGTGTGGATTCAAATCTAATAAATAAATGAATCGTGAATAAATACAAAATATAGATAACAAAAATGCGCCCCCTTTTTATACCTGGGAAGAAGTCCTTCTGAAAATGTTGAGAGTCAGAGTAACGTTGAACTTCGTGCAGCATGTGGGCGTGATCCTGTGGTGGAATGTGATATGGAGGAGGACCGTCAAATTCGGTGTCAAAACTATGTGCCATTTTCGGCATTCTTGCTTCAAACGGGTTATACCATTCCATTATTGGGGATCGTTTCATGATGTGGTGTTGAACTTGTGTCATTGAAATAATTTCTGATTAATTATTACGAACTGCAGACATTGTTTATCTATGCTTACCTGGATACTTATCTATCCAATCATGTGGACCCAGGACTCGTTTGTCTCGTCGCTTTATTCTTTTGAAAAAGAACAAATAATAAATTATGATTATGTGAATAAAATCTACATAAATTTGTATATCACAAACATTATGAATTTCACAGCTTACCTGTCAACTGGAGAACTTTCTCCAACCTCAATTCCAATTAGTAATGTAAACATTATTGGTAAAAGTACCTTCTCCCTTCTTTTAAAATTTGGCTTCATTTTCAAACTTTGATAACTTCAAAGTTAAGAAAAGACTTACAAAACTGGACTAGATTTTAACTGAGACCGAAAATCCTTGAGATTTTACAGACGAATAATAATTCTTCTGGAGTACAGACAAAACTATAAATGACATGACCGAAATCTGATAGGTGATGATATGAAGAATGCAAAGATCAGCGTAAACACACAATTTCTTAATGTAAGATTGCATAGATTGTTATATTTATTAAACATAAAACTGTAGCATTTTAATGCTTAAATATTCTAAAGCGTTGCATACTATTGAGTTTCTTGACATCAATTAATTTTGTCAAGTATACATGTATATGGCTTCAAATTATACGTTGGGTTCAGGTTTAAGTACGTATTATATGTCATTATCGGGTTATGATGCTTGAAAATCAACCACAGAGAGAAGGGAAAGAATTACTTGCGTTCGCAAATTCTAATCATTGCTTTGTAATTTAGATGAGATTATTTAATAAAAATAGCGTACATGATTACAAAGTTCAATTAAATAATGCAATGTGCAGAAATGGTTAAATAAACTTTTCCGGATTGGATAATGGATAATAATAATACAATGAAAATGCAATATGAAAATCACGATCGTTTTTCACGAACGATTTTAGCATTATTGTAGTGCATCATGGCGACGTTGTTAATGTAATGTAATACATTTAGCATACTATGATATAATTATGCATCGTTACGCAATTCTACAATATTTTACCTACGTATATTATTAGCTGTATGATGATATTCTCCGAAACAGTGACCCGCATTAACCCTGTGATTGATAATCGTCACTAATACATAATTATACAATGATCCAATCCACAGGGGTATAATAATGTTTAATTCATATTTGCCCTAGAACTTGTACAATTCTTGTTATTTGATTATGATTTCAAGCGCTATTTATTTTTTTCTCTTGTTAAACTAATTAGTTGACGCATGTTGTTCAATAACAAACAACATAAGTCAACTAACAACAACTGTTTCATCGGAATGAAGACACAATATCCAACCAACCACAAAAAAAGGACTCATCCACATTTATATGTCTTCATGATCCCATCTCATCTCATCTCGTTGTCATAAAATACTCTGCCTTTTTACTCATCACATCAAAAGAAGAACATCTCCCCTCTTTTAACTAGTTCACCTTGCCTCACTTTGAAAAATATAATAATAATAATAATATTTGCCCCTAATCCACCTCAAAATTTGTTGTTTGCTGTTATAAGTACACATTTTTGGTGTCTGGATGGCTTAATTATGGATACACAACTTTGAGGGGACTTTGTCATTGAAGAGATTTCATCAGAAGATTCATATCCCGAAAATTATACGTTTAGGGCGTTTTTTCTTTACAGAGATCTCCAAATTGAAATTATATACAGGTACCTATACACGAGTCCTTCTTCCAGTCGATCCAGAGTAATTTTCTGTTATTACAAACAAAGCATACTGATGACTGCTTGACTAGCCAACTACCTTAATTGCGAAATTTTGTAAGGGTGCAAATTGTATCCACCGTCAATGTCAACTCACTCAGACATTTTTTTGTTCACTTGTACCTTCCTTCTTTCCTTACGTCTTCATGATTAAGATTAAAATGATGATTAGCAATCCTTTTAAAAGTTAAAAAACAGTTTGAAGGTCTAGTCTAGTCTCCCCACCACCAGTTCAGTGGAAAGAAATTATTGTCTTGTGTGCATGCATATCGACCGATATGCTGCATTTTCTAGATCATTCTTCCACCGACTTATGTGATTATGTCACAATATGCAATTCAGGCGTAATTGTGTCTGACCTTACTTTCATTCAATCATTAATAATCGCGTATCGAATCAAGATCAATAATCTCATCGCATCATCATCATCATCGTAGCAATAATCGTTGTATTCAGTAGGTGATTCAGGTCCACTTTTTTTTAATACGTTCATATATATTCCCAAATTCTGATCAATTTGGTCATCATCATGCATGCACCAATTTGGCAAAAAGTAAATTCAAGACAACAGTGTCATTTTCATTAGTAACTCTATTGAATATATTACAACTAACAAGTGTGTAAGGTACTCGTGTAAAAAGCCAATAAGTGATTTGCCAAACTAAACTACACCAACTATTAAAATTGCTTATACAAGAATTCTAGCCCACCACCACCACCACCATCACCGAATGATGAATGAACCATTAAATTGACTCGATGATCCAACTAATTGTTCCCACTGTTTGGATATGACAATCATAAAAGTAATTTATAACGGAGGTACATACGGTAGAAGGTAGAACTTTGATTCTGACTACGTATGTATCATTTCATCTCTTGTACTTCACATGCATATTTAAAATAATTTTAATGCACCGTCTGCAATCGTAAATTACTAAATTAGTTTGTTCATCCTTTTTGACATTGATCATCAAGAACGGGAGCGATTATTTGGCTACGCAATAACCTGATACAAATTAGCATAGAATATATAAATTGCACTGCAATTTAACACAGCTCTCTATATGCAAATTTTCAAAGTGCCAATGTAAATATACAAAGTTCATAATTACATTTTGATGTTTACAAATAAAAAATAATGCAGTATTTGTACATTTTGTCCACACCAAATCATCCCTTCAAGAATGCGATATAAAAAATACGCTAATATAAAAAGCCTTCATAATTTTTGTTAATCATCTCCTTTTACATACAACAAAGTTTCATACCATTCTCCCCACCCAACCTTGAATCATCATGTATCCATCCATCCATCGAATCTATCATAAGGAAGATTAATGATGAAAATTTAAGAATGACATTACCCCATCTTAATTACAATTAAATCTTGAACTGGTTGTTAATCTCTTAAATTTCATTGAATTCTCTTGTCATTCAAATTCATAACTTCAATTGAGTGCATGCATATTGCTTATAATATGTGCATGTGTAGCTGAAAAGGTAAATCAGTGTCATATCGCACAATTGACAGCTGCAGAAATTGACAGTCACACAATGCTATCAATATTAATACTACACTATGCCATCTTGGACTGGACGGATGGTGGGTGGACCCTTGAAATATTACATATTATTTGATTCATTCATAATTCAAAGTCAATCCTCCACCAATCGTCCAACAAATTAAGTAAGTGGGCATTCATTTATCATTTTTCTTTGTGAAGTGTTAAGGTCTCCTCTTTCAGAAGCAGTGCAGCAAACAATAACCTCGACAATTGAAATACCAGGATGGATTTATTTGCATTGTTCTATAAAATATGGAATCACTGAATTAAAAAAAGGAGGCTAAGCAAGAAAAGCAATAATGTCTATCGATACCCTAAAACTAACCATGCAACCAACTAACTAACCAATAACCAAATAATAATTGCATACAAACTCACACCACCATTATTGCATTCACTATATTATTATTATGGAGTAAGTAATCAGATTAGATTACATTTCATTATTTCATTATTAGTTAACCTCTTAAATTAAACGGGGAATATCAGTATATAGCCCTGCTGCATTTAATAATTTTGTTGCAAAACTATCAGAAACTACACACCTACACTGACCGACATTACCTTATAACATACCACGCTTGCACAGTATTTGTCTCATGTTGTTATCTTATTAAATGATATTTCGTAACACTGCCACCAACAACCAGATCAGGAAAGGTACCCTGTTTGCTGCTGCTGTTTCACTGCAACATTCCTATTTATTTAGGATGGGATTAATTTGTCGATGTCTAGTCTCCTATTTCATCTTTTCCTCTCCTTGGGTGTACAAGGCGTGGTCCATCCATACTGTTTCTTGGTCCTTATAAACAAACTTAATTTTATATAATATACATTATATCCTTTTTACATACTCCCCCAACCAACAAAAAAAGACAATTATTTACTAGGCTGTAAACAAATACTAAATAATAATAATAATGATGAATGATGTAAAATTCATGTAAACATGGAACGGCAAACTAAAAGTAAGGTAACTTAGAGTTGTTGTTGTTCTCTAAATTCGGTGACCTTTGACCCAATGATGGGACCTGTTGATTAACCTGAGCTGAATTGCGACATCAGAGTTTGAAACATATAATAAACGATCTGCAGTTATCTTGCATACACACGGACATAAAGTAGTATTCCCATAACAAAATGTGCGCAACAATTAAGAATCAACATAATTTATCCTTACAATAAAGCAAGAAGCAGCTTACTATTAAAGGGAATACGATGTGATGCCCACTTGTACGTGTACAGTGTGGTAATTATATCACAAAGACTGGGGGGATGTAAAGAATGACTTACTTCACTTAATAAATGCAACCGTATGCTCGATTGGCGATAATTTTATAATTGATGATGGCTATGAATTACAACAATGCAGACAATGATTTAACAATGCATACACAACTGATCCATCCTATACATTACATTTACAGAGTTGATCTGCATTACACGAACGAATCCTTCCAAAGTCAATTTCATCCAATAATCGAGAGTAAATCATTCATTCATTCACTCACTCACAATTCATGCAATGCAATCATAGAAAAAAGTCAAGTTGAATGATCACAGATCATGTTTGTAACATATTATTTAATACAATAGGAGAATATAAAAGAACAACTGCATACTTTAATACGATTACAAACATTACATTACAATATATAGATACCTACATACATTATTATACAATAACAATCAAGAGCAGCATCATATTGCATGCATGCAAACCGACAAGAAATTCTAAAGTCGTCTTATATTATTTGTTATTAAGCAAGTCCAACCAAGTCAAGCCAAGCCAGGAATGAGATCAGATCAACTCGACCTAAGTAAATGAATCACTTTTGCTCTTAACAACGCTAACCAATCTATCCGCCCAACAAATGACAAACCAAACCAACAGAATAGAGATCTACTATTTCTACTCCCCAATAATAATAATACATTGTCCCAATTACGGATGGATTCAATCTTATTTTCATTCTCATCATCTCCAAATAACTTTTTGTTAGGCAAGGCAAGCCAATAATAATGCAATACTCAATGGGATGGATGTGTAGCAATTAACAAGTGGGATACATTTCCATTTGGGTTATTTCAATCATTTTTATTATTATTTAGTATATGTAGGGAGCTCATTATGCATCTCATCTCATTTTTCCGGTATTGGCTACTAAAATAATTTGTTAAGGTTTGTTTTTGTAATTGAAATGAAAATAATCCATTAAGAATATTATGCTATTATTTTCCGGGTTGGTACATATGCACACGTGCTATGCCTGATATGGTTAAGTAAATGGTTAAGTAAAGTTGGCTTTGATTTTGATCCTTATTAAATATAGGTAAAAAATGGAAGTCATGTGTATGTGTAGCAAGTCGGCGAGTTGAGTGATCTTCTCTGTAAAAAAAAGTGGCAGTGTCCGCAATATGTTGACATTTTTACTTACTAAAATTGTTAAGCTATTGCAATTTATGTGTTGAAATTAGTCCTTACGGAATAAGACTGCTAATAATGTTTCCTTTGCGGATTACTACGCGTCCTTCCCTTATTATTACATATCTTCTATACCAATACAAGCTCAATGATAAGTATAAACTACGTGACTTATCATCAATTTGATCAACATTTTAGCTAGTTACATTGTCTTGTCCGTCCACACTATGGTCTCGCCGTCATCATCATTTATCCATCGTTCGTTATTCGCCGTCCCATTTAAATTGCTGACTGAACTGATTTGAAATTGAGGTGTGGGCAGAGAAAAGAAGATCGATCGAGTTTATTACAAGTGTCCACACCAACAACCAGACTTCCACGTATTACAACATCATATTCCTTCAACAACTCACACACCCAACAACTACCAATTTTATTCTTTATCTGAATAATAATCTTAAATTTAGTTCATAATACATATATTTATTCCAAATGCAGGTGGCAACATTACATAAAATTACAACTACATACATAACAGATATTCTGCACATGCATAATATGCAATAATATTATCACTTTTAGTTGAGTACAGGAATTAGGTAACAGGACCACTTTATTTTATTTTAGATCCAATTTGCATTTTTCTATGATTTTTTTCTTACAAAATGTATCATTTCATTTTCTGTTTTTTGGATGACCATCAAAAATAAAATGCATTATTGGCGATCAAACCAATCGATGAAAGGAATTCCCAAAAGGCCACGATGGTAACACACATAATAATCTTCTTGATAATAATAATAGGTTGGTTCAATTCAAGAATTACTTAGTTTCACTGCCAAGTTTTTGACCTGCACACAAATAATTAAGAAAAATGACATGAATAATAAACTGTCCAGTTTATGACATGATCATATAATGACACGCACCACCGCTCGAGAATGTATGCATACCACCGGCATGCTCAATAATATTGTTATGCAATTAAATTTGAGGTATATCAATAAAATAATGAATGGTTTAAAAGTTATGGTGTGGTCCTCATAAGTATGACGTTCATTTGATGATGACGGCGACAAGATCGTCGTTGTCCTTGTTTTTGGAAGACATTCGAATTTGCAAATCAAAAAGTGTATAATTATTATGCAGTTCCTCGCCCAATTGGTTATAGGGTTTGGATATCGAATAGAAATGAGTGGTACCAGCTTCAGACTTCAGTCAGTCAGATTCTATTTTTCCAATATGTAATGCAAGGTAGCCGATGTAACAACTCGCTTTTGATTATTGGTATTGGTAAGTAAGGTAAGGTAATACTTATACGTATGCACATGTATATGTATGTTGTTGGGCCCTTACTTGTTAGTTAATTGTTGTAACGTAATTTTCTTCCCTTCATATTGGATGGAGGTTTCTTTCTTGCTTCTCCACCACCCTTCATTTTGTTAGATGAGTAGCGACTGGGTCCTCCTATATAAACGCTAGTCACTTATCCAAAAGGCATCATTCACTTCTCATCAGCTCTACAAAAAACATTAAGTAATCAACTAGAAAAAGAATTTATCGAATTCTTCTACATCACAACTTCAACATGATTGCCAAGGTGGGTTTTAAACGAACATAAATTGTGTACAGTTTTTAAAAGTGATATTTAAGCATAACTCATAACACGGATTGTTGTTTACGCAGTTTGTCGGACTTCTTGCCTTCATCGCCGCGGCTCAAGCCGGAAATATTAACTATGCTGCTCCCGTAGCGACATATGCCGCTGGACCAGCCGTTGCGACATACGCAGCGCCTGCCATTGCCAAGGTAGCGTATCAACATTACCAACCACAACACTACTCTACTCATGCCGTAAACAGATTTGGTTTTAGTACCCCAGAATTCACGAGGGGTTAAACTTTGGAATAGGGACTTTTTAAAAACCTTTGTCCACGACAAATTGATAACCTTAAGGGTATTATTTGAATCTAGGTCGCGGCTCCAGTGGCCTATGCTGCTCCAGCATATGCTCCAGCTCAAGTTGCATACGCCGCTCCAGCCATTGCTAAGGTCGCCGCGCCAGTGACCTATGCTGCACCCGCTTATGCCCACGGTCCAGTGGCTTATGCCGCGCCCGCCGTCGCCAAGGTAGCGTATCAACAATACCAACCACAACACTACACTTCTCATGCCGTAAATAGTTTTGGTTTTAGTACCCCAGAATTCATAAGGGGTTAAGCTTGTTTAAGCTTGGCATAGGGACTTTTTAAAATCTTTGTTCAGAATAGATTGATAATCTTAATGTCATTATTTGAATCTAGGTCGCGGCTCCAGTGGCCTATGCTGCACCAGCATATGCTCCAGCTCAAGTTGCATACGCCGCTCCAGCCATCGCTAAGGTCGCCGCGCCAGTGACCTATGCCGCACCCGCTTACGCCCACGGTCCAGTGGCTTATGCCTCGCCCGCCGTCGCCAAGGTAGCGTATCAACAATACCAACCACAATACTACTCTTCTCATGCCGTAAACAGATTTGGTTTTTGTACCCCACATTTCATAAGGGGTTGAGATTGGAATAGGGACTTTCCGAAATCCTTGTTTAGGACAAATTTGTAATCTTAAGGTTATCTTTTTGAATCCAGGTCGCCGCTCCATTGGCTTATGCTGCACCCGCTTACGCCCACGCTCCATTGGCTTATGCCGCACCTGCCGTCGCTAAGGTAGCCACCCCATTGGCCTATGCCGCTCCACAATACCACCACTACGCTGCTCCAGCCGTACACATACACATTTGACCTCTCATTAACATGCTAATATTTTTGCTTAAACTCTACGACCCGTGTTCATTCTTAACATCAGCTTTCCTGATTTTAAGTTAAAGCACACTTCCTGTTTGACCAATGGACTTATCATTTCATTACTATTCACAGGTTGCTGCCCCCGTAGCATACGCTGCCCCAGCCCTTCATGCCGCACCAGTGGCCCATGTTGCTAAGGTCCATGCTGCCCCTGCCTACGCCACCAAGGCTGTTGCCCCAGGACTTCTCGGAGTTGCCTACTCCGCCGTTGCTCCAGGAGTTGCTACCCTCCATTTCGATGGATTCGGAGTCAAATACGCTTACTAAATTACATTCACTAAATTTCTACGCTCCGACCGAATGAACCTTTTTTCTCTATATCTCTCGCCCACCCTTCATCTTATCGGCAAAACTCTCTTACCCAAGAAGATAAGGCCACAGTCAAGTCGTCATCAGTATTCTCTTCCTTATAGCTCTAACTCCCTCCTCAATAAAGGGAGGGGCCGAGTTGAGCACCACTTTTCGTTACACATTTCTTGTACTTTATACAAATCTGCTCAAAAACTTCGCCCTCTTCGCTGCTTCACTTTATTTATTTAAATAAATCAAAACAGTTGACAAATATGCATTGGTTGGAATAGTTTTTTAATTTTTCATATCAAAATATTCGTTTCATTTTAACAAAATCAAGCATGCAAACATTTAATAGATATAATTTTAAAGTAACTTATTACATACATTACAGTTTAGCACACTTTTGTTGTTGTTGTAAACGTATCACTTAAGGTTTTGGGTTTTTTTAGAATATTTTCCACATACATATGTTCAAATTTTATTTACATTCATTCATAGACTTGTAATTTTTAACGGGTTCATAGGTGCAATATTATGCGGTGATAGGAAAGTGGTCCTGGTCCTGCTTATTTATTTATTTACTTACATATTTATTTTCTTTGTTTATTTTAACATCATGAACACGACAGAGACCGTAATTAAATGAGATAGAGTCGATTGTCCGCAAACTGTGTTAAATGTGTTTTTTAAAATTTCAGTTAATTTTAAATATAGCATATCACCAAAAATCCATTAACTTTGTAGTAACATCTTATCTAACTAACATCAAGGAACAGTTTTTTTTACAATTTAGCATTCCACATTCACAAGCAAAGCCTTGCCACTGAAACAATGACTCGTATATTTATCTTTCCTTCCTAAATGGTGACATAATACCACTTATGAACATACTTATATCTTCTTGTCGTCTGTCTGTTTGTTTGTGCAATAACTCATAAACGCCTGCCAACTTTTTTTTATCAATGTGGTGTGCCTCAAATATAAATTCCAATCCAACCAAAGTTCCACCCCTGACACGACACCTGACCTGAGTTATACTATAGGGTCCATTTCACAAAGAGTTTGTTCATGTGTGCCATATTATTTATTTTAACACAAACATTATACCAACACAGTATTAGCTGACCATACTTTCTATTTTATAGTTGTTTTTTCTTAATTTGTGCAGTTTGCAATTCTTTTATTTTCTCATGAAATTTTAGCAATATTTCAGCCGTGCATGCGGGTAATAATAATAAGATGATGTAAAAATCAAATGCGCATTTGTGGATTATGAAGAAGACACAAATATGAACGGAAGGAGTAATGTAATGTCGACAACACTTTAAAAATATAACCCAATAGAAATATTTCTTTTCGATTTTTCCATCACACGTCTGGAACTTCTTTATACGGGAAATCACAGAGTTGGTCAACCCCTTGTTGAATATGTGTAAATTCCGGAGACGAACTCGGAAGGGACGGATGTTTGTATGCCAGGACAAAATGACAAGTGCCCTGGTCCTCAGTGGGGAATCCTTTCGGGAGAAAAGTCCTGGGACGTTCCTCCAACTCGAAGCCATCCGTCTGTGTCAAGTGTCTGCATGCAGATATAAAATATTTTTAATTGCTCTCATTTTATTGTATAATGTGCCCAAACCAACCTGTACGTTGTGGGGGACACGTTAATTTTCATGGGTTCACTTCCAGATTCAAATTTATTTGCTAGAGTCACATTGTTACCAAACAAGCAATAGCGTGGCATCTTAACTCCAACAACTCCTGCTAAAACGGACCCCGTATGAATTCCGATACGCATCTGGAGAAATTGGAGATGATGTTATTAATGGATTGCTTCCATGATTTTATGTCAATAGTATTGCATAAATGTATGAGTTGACCAACAACTCACCCTTATCGGTTGTCCATCATGTGCTGTATGAGTTTTACAAGTGCTTATCATCTTCAACGCCATCCAGACTATTTGTTCTGCATGCGTTTTGCTCGTCCGATGAAGTCCACCAGCTACACAGTAAGCATCACCGATGGTTTCGACCTGCTCGTGAAATTTGAAATTACAGAATTACAAAAAAACACAGGACGTAGTACATAGTAAGCACATTCACGTTGGTCTTTATTACAGTGTGTTTCATGAAAACCTACAAACTCTTAATAGTTAGCGTCTTTTCCCTTCATTAAGTAGACATCAAAATAAGTAAGTCCCACCACCACCTTTTGTTGCGTGTTTGAGAGAAGGCATGTGTTGTGCTAGTGGTACAAAAATGACTCAATTGAACCCTATGACTCAAGGAAATATATACTACTACATCGTCTGTCTGATAAGCAAGACCTCCTTCATTCTTCTTTGTCTGCACGACTACACTAGTTTGGTTTACTGTATTTTGGTCTCATTTCATTTCAGTTTTATGATCTCGTAAAATTTCTGCCAGTGTTTTGCTTTGTTGTATTTCGACCTAAAACTATAAGCCGAGATTGTTTTCATTTACAGAACTACTGTGTTACAACCTAAAATGTCATCTTCTTTTCCTTCGCGTAGAAAAGTAAACCTCTGCAAAGTTATAAATAATATATAAATTATTTGTTTACCTTGTAAACATCCAATTGTCCACAAAAAGCGTCAAACTGTGTGTACAAACTTTGCAACAATTTGACCACTTGCATTGGTGTGGCAGTAGAACAAATTGAGGTGAAGCCAACAATATCGCTGAACAGCATGGTCACATTTTCATGCGTTTTAGCCTCAATACTTTCACCTTTACATGAAACATATATATACATACATCATGAAATTCAGAATTTCAAAAATTAACATTTTCTTCATAAATCTCTTACCCAACCACAATCTTTTTGCAATATCTTCTGGAAAAATCATGTGAAGGAGAGAAACATTTTTTTCTCTTTCTCGATCCACAGCAACTGAAGCTTCTTCAATTGATTGCCTCAGTTTGTCCATTCGTCGTTTCAACCCATCCTGGAAATATGGAAAGCAGTTTGTGTGTTGTCAGAAATATAAACAATCATCCATCTCTATCCCTTTATTTTGGTAAGAGAGAGAGAGAGGGAGAGAGAGTTATTGAAAATCAGTTTCAATCATTCCTCTGTTCAATCCAACCCCTGTATGTATTTTATTATTGTAGATACAGGGAATTTCACTTTCACTCTATCAACCAGATTGGATTTTTCTTCTTTCTCTCGACTCATTTAGCTTATCTGGCAGACACAACAAATTTGCTTTCCAATAAAAAACGTCTATCGGGCACGGGGTGATTTGGACTAATGCTAAAAAGTCACCTTGTATACTTGTTCACATTCACATTCCCATCCGCCACTGATGTTTTCTTGCCAAGATTTCTTGTCTGCCTGTGCATTGCATTACATTACACTACACACTCATTCTATTTCATGACCCTGAGAAGAAAACTAATTTCACTCTATTTTCCTCTCTCTCACTCGCGCTTTCCACTGTTTTTTTGGGTGAAAGGAAAACGATCCAAAGATATTAAACCAATTTATTTCCTGAATAAAATGTAATCAAAATCGAGTCTGGTTCCCCTTTGATGAGATTTTCTCTTCATTGTTCTACTTGTCCTAGTTCGACGTATGTACATATATACATACATGTTCCCTGCAGGTCGCTCTATCACATCCTGTCTGATGTATGCATACATATATGTGTGCATGTATATAATGTATATGCATGCATGTATATTCCTTCTTTTTTTATTTAATCTCAAAAATCTTGTATAGAGAAACAGCTTGTTTTTTTGCAATTGTCCCGAAAAACACATCAGCATGACATCATCAGAATCATCCTCGTGCTTATTATTACAAAATTCAATTCAATGAATGGATGCAGTATATACAAATTCCTCTTTTTCCAACTTCCAATTTCAATCCACATTCCTTATCCTCCATGACAGAAGTCTACGTGATGGAATGAAAATGTAAGGCAAGTTGATCATTTTTTATATTAAAAATTTATGGAACCCCTGCATTTTTACAAGGAACCAATTTCTCCATTTTAACAATGGTACGTAAGTAAGTAGTTTATCTTATGAAAATGAGACAGGTGCTGTTTTTTGCCATAATAAGAAAAGAAGTTGAAGAAGGTGGGCGAAATGAAAATGAGAGTACTTGCTTAAATGTGACCTAATGTAGCGTGGTGAAGGTGAGTAATAATAATCTGATGTAAAATAACGGGAAAGTTAAGTTAAGTATATACAGTGATATGTGAGTTGGCTCTGCTTCATTGTGGGTATGAGCGTGTATGTAGCATGCATTATAATAATAATAACTATAGTAGGGACGTCCCCCTAAGTGGGGAAAGTTTAGTACTTATGTTAACCTAATGGGTATGCCTGTCTGCTTTTCTCTGTTCCTCCTCAACTTCCACTAAGTTTTACTAGCGTTGTGGGGACATGGCATGCATGGCATAATGTAATGTGAGTTGGGTTGTCCCTTAAATTAAACTTTAGCATAGAAGGAGAAAATATTGGGACTAGAGGCAAAACTATTCTCATAAATTGAAGAAATTAAAAATTAGCTGGTTAAGAATTGCCCTCATTTCTTCCTTGGGCTCTTTTTTCTTACCTGTGCTCTGGATTGCTCCCCAACCAAAATCACATCCCGAGTAGCATCATGGATAGGAATATCGGAAATGTAGAGACCTAAAAAGAAACGACAAAACTCATTTAAGTAAATTTTCCTCTTCACATGAGACCTTTCATAATTTACAAAATGTAGAGCAAAATAGAAAGAAAGTAAGGGAAATGTACCTCTGGATGTCAACCCTTCCAATCCGTCAATCAAAGGAGACCCGAGAAATAGGAGACAACCAGACTCCAAACAGTCGATCATTTGACCTTTCAACTCCAACCCCTACAAAATTATTTAAAAAATACAAAATGTTATACAAATTTAGCTGCTCTTTTAATTTAATCACTTTCTCGCCTATTCACATGTATACATTTGCTAAAACAAAATGAAATACATAAAGAACAAAAGGCGTTTATTATTATCATGGCTTTCGTACTTTCACTCTATGCAACGGACCGAGAAATAGTGCTGTGTGGCTTTCTGTTTAACTTCCACTTCATAAAAATCAGAGAGAAAGGTTGTGAAGCTGCTGCTTTTTCCCCATACGAGTAAAAGTACGTGAGTTTGGGCGTATGGTAGTGGTTGGTTTTATTGCGGTTGGTTGGCTTCACTATAAATCGCATTGTGGTCTTGTCCCTCCATTTTATTACTACACCGTGCTTTCCAAGGACTACCGCCTGCCTGCCTGCCATCATATATACTAACCAACCCCAACCAACCACCAGCAGATCTAAAGCTTTGCACTATCTGGGTGACTGGTTTGGTTTGGATGGGTCGGGAAATAATAAAAGACTCATCATTGTAATCCCATCATGTCAACTGGCCTGACGTGAGTGATCTCATCGATTTCCTGGCACTCGTCGTCATAAAATATATATTCCCCCAAAAGTCAAGAGGACTCCAATTTCCAACTCAAAATAAAATAAAGAGCTTTTATTGCTCCCAGTCCCTCATTTTCACAAATTCTTCTACAGGGGACATATATTATAACAGATACATATGTGTGTGTGTGTACAACTGGGTCGATTGAACGTGACAGCTTTCCCATGGGTGAACCCCGACCCCGGTGAATTTCACTCATTTCTGTCATATTATCATTTCATGACATAAACACGGGTGATAGTACTACAAGATTGCGAATTGGATGGACATGACATACATTGTTTGAGTAAATCTTCATTGTTCGTCGTCATTTTTATTTCGCCCTTTCCTCTCAATTTCAGTCAACTTTATACAACTAAATCTAGCTATATATAAGTAGTGAATGACCACTAGGAGTATAGCCTGTCCAGTGTGCGTGGTGTTGTATCACAAATACAGAATAATATGACATTAACTCCAAGACAGTATCAAATAAGATATGAGAAGTTTCAAAACGAAAGAAGAGAAAGAATGCAATCAGAATGGGATTGGAATTCAGCTTGAAATGATCTCGGAAATCATTCTTAATACCGCATCAAGTCCACCCAACCGGCAGCCTCGATGTCGATCTCTTCTTATTATTAGATCAAGACGAAATATGGAGTAGTGCAGTGTTCTTTCTTAGTGACCCAGATAATTCTTTCCTTCAGAATTTCAGATATAGAAATTCTGGAGGGACAACGTTGCAGGCCGTATATGCAAGGGAAAAATTCCTTCCTTACCACTTTACGTATGGTTTCACTAGTTTCCAGGAAATAAGTTTTATTTGAACGCCATATTCTCCTAACAATTTGAGCGTTGAGGAAATGCTGTCATACGTTCTTTCTTGTACTCGTTTAGTTACAATCTGGACCTGACTGACTTTCCATCTAAAATTCATCCATCCCGGATCAGAAAAGGAAGGAGTAGATTGAGAGCTAGATTCGAATCAGTGAGTGGATGGATCCGCTCTTGCTTGCTGCTTTGCTGCCTTGCTCGCATCAAATCAAATCTGGAGACTTTTCTCTCTTTTTTCTAGGCTTCTTTCTCCATCCTCCCTTCTGGAGCCAATCTTTCCATAATCATCATTAAAAAACGGGATTGACTCGGTTCACTTGACTTTGAGTAATGGCACTCATTCCTCGATGATAATCTCACCATTTTCTACGGACCTGCTGATTATTATGCTCCTTGTGTCTCTGTCAATCAGTCAACTATACATCGGGGACAGATCGGCTTGGGCTACTTTATTCACCAACCAACCCAAAAAAAGAAAAAATAAAGGTCCATCACCACCACCACTCCTGATTTCACACCACTACACCCAACAAAACCCTATGCTGTATCTGTCTGTAGTGCCTTATATTTCTTTTCTTCTTTGTTTAGTTTATATTCCATTCATGTCTCATATAATCTATCATGCTTCCGGTGAAATGAGTTTTCAAGACAAAAATCTTTTTATTGGAAATTAAGTAAGTAAATTAAAAGGGAATTATGGATCTTTCCTTGCTGTTAGCTAAATAGATAAGCATTCCCTAGAGACGATGACTATGGACGAACTTTGAATTCGTAATGACCATAAAAATATGCTCTGGCTGTGCATAATTTTTTACTTACTTCTGCCAAATTCGCTGCTCCCATGTTCACCAGTCTGAAGAGGAATGGAGTATTCAATCTTTGGAACACGGTTTCAAACGAGATTTCAGATCCAAGATGTGGTCGTACAAAGTAAAAGAACTCTGTAACCTTGTAGCTATCTCTCCCCAGTTCACGCAAAGTGGGGGCAAACAATTTTAAAAGGGATACCCCCAATTGAACTAGATGAAGGTTCCGGTCTAGGACAAAGTGCCAGGGAAAAGCACGACTAAAAAGGGAAACGGACAATCCAAGATCCTTTGGATTAGTGGAAAGATGATGATGTTGCCCTTCCCCTTTAAGAGTACTGGTGGATAAACCTTTTAGGAAATACACGAAAATCCATCAAAAAAATGAACTCAACATTCCAACATTTCTCTGAAAAGCACTTATGTACACATATACCTTGTTCCAGCTTAATATTATAAATGAAATGAAGCTGGGTCGGGGTGGAGGACGGAGTTGGACTGCACCTAATTTGAACGGCACTTGAGGCTTCTCCCGCGTTACTACTGATGTTATTAATATATAACTGGGTGCATATCGTAGATAATACAGCCCGGAAGAATGGTCCGCTTAACTCGTCCTTCGAAGTGGTCTTATAAAGTACGGTGTACCGTTCTTCACCGTCTTGAATGGACGGCTCTGCTGCTTTTCTGCTGGTCACAATCGTCTCCTCAAAGTCTCCCATGCCTGCCATTCTGTAAGGAGAAAGATCAGATCATATTAATAACAGCATCATCAAAACCAAACATGATTTAGAGGAGGATAAATTCTTCTCCTTTCCTTCTCTACTAATCTCTTCAACAATAATACGGTTTGTGGGTTTAAGCAAGGAAACCAGTTAGTTATTTCTTGTCCTATTCTGTACGGATAATCTGTCATTAATACTTTCCACTACAAATTCCTGCTCTTATTCCACTACTCCTGTCACTCTGTCCCTCTCCTCACTCGATCTCACCATAATGTTCTATTCTATCCTTTCCTGTAGTGTAGACACCTTAATTTGGTGTTATGTGTCTCTTCCCGTCCTGACCGACTTTCACCTTCCCCTCTCTCTCTCTCTCTTTCCATTCATTCCTCCACTTTCTCCGAAAGATTTATGCTTCACTCGTTCCTTCATTCCTTCCCCTTTTTGCTGGTGGACAGCTTGATCTTCCTTATTTCTTACTCGTTGGTACATATACACATTATATGGTGTAGCAACCCTACTCAACCATGACGAGGACGGAATACATAGGCTGCCCTGCACTACTTCTTCTCAAGACAAAATCAAACTTTTAGCCTGAAACAAACCAACCGAAACTAAATACGAAGGAAATACGGCCTCACTACTCTATTGCCTTGCCTGCTGTTCCTGTCTCGTTCTAAAGCGAGAGTTACAACTAACTTTAAATTAAATTCAAAGTCGTCGTCATCTCATCCACTCCTCCTCCTCTAAATCTGGGAATAATCCTTTAATAATTCCAACCAGATAATTTATGCAACAACCCATCCCTAAATTCTGGACTTATATATTAATTTACGCAACTGAAATATCATCATCATCGTGCATACCCTTGATTAGAATGTTTCAAAGTTTCCAAAACACCATCCAAGTTGATGAGAAATTTTCCAAAATTTGGACCCAAAGAAAGATAGGCACGTTTATAGCGAGACAGACAAGATCCAAAATACGCTTCTCCTAAAGAACTCCCAAACATGTCGGGTTCACAACCATCACCTCCTCCTCCTCGGTCGGGATGTTGTGCTTGACGATCTGTGGAAGAAGAATAAAGATATAAGAATTTACTACGCTGGAAAAAAAACTTTAAAATTTGTGTTCTCTCAAAATCAAGCGTGAATTTAAGTGTATTCTATATAGGAAAAGAGCAAATAAGGGAGGAAGGGCAAGTAAGCAAGCAAGAGGACCGATTTAACAGGAAAAGTACATGTTGGTTAGTTGGTTGATGGTGGGTCGGTCAGGGTTGAACGGAGAAAGCAGTTGGAGAGAGAGAAGCACATTCTGCCAATAAATCAAGCGGATACATTCATCTCACTCCAGGCTAGGTTGACATCAAAAGCCTCTCATTATCTGGGAACCCATTATCATTACCATACCGCACACCTCGCACCTCTCTCTCTCTCTCTCTCTCTCTCTCATGCAGTTAGCAAAGACTGACTGGCCTGGCTGCAAATGCAAACTACTTGTGTATTTTGCATAGATAGGAGTGTGAGAGTGAGACCGGCAAGCTCAGCAAAACCAGAAGACTCCTCTGCTCAAATGATGACACAACTTGCTAAATTTTATACCTACACGTACCATCCAAAGCAGCAAGGGAGACAAACTTATCATCTCTTTCCTCCACCCAAAATTTTCATCGTCGTCCTCTCTTCTTTTAGAAACATTTTGTTTCTTTCTCGTCGCCCTTGGAGAAGCTTTCTTTACCCGCACAGTTAATTTCAGCTGTCAATCTTTCTCCAAGAATAGAAATGAAAAGGAGGAGGAAGGATGAGGAAGGATGGTGATGATGATACTGTGCTCTTGTCTCTTCTTTTTAGACATATTCTAAAACAGATTGACATTTCACACAGAAACAAATCAAATTTCCGGTTTCATGACACTTGGACACCAAAGAAAAAAGAGAGACGCATCAAGCCGACTAGTGTTTCAAACGACACTTTTTCACAATTTCTTTTTCTAAAAAGAGATCACATTTTAATCAAACCTGGTCTTCTTTTTTTCAAAACTGTCCTGCCTATGCCTAAAACTGAAGTAGAGGTGAGAAGTGGGTGAAATAAGCCAGCCAGCTCAGTACGCCATCGTCTAATTCAATTTGAAGGCTTCATTTCCCACAAATCTGCCCCACATGGAGGAAACTATATGTACTGATGGAGTACTAACTAACTAACTAACTTTCCATCCAATCCATCCACCATCATCATCATCTGACCACTACCGCAAAATTGGACAATGTCCAGTTCATCCAGGCAAAAAAGTTTGGGTTGAAGTGCCAAATTTATATATACTGAGTTGAGTTGGATGATGGTTGTGTTTAGTGAGAAAAAGTAATTGCATTATATCCAACTCAACGAGGCGAAAGGGAGGTTGTCATCAGTCGGTGCTAAGTTATCCATCAGTGACATAATAACACATTGTCAGTCGTCAGTTATCCAATAACCTTTCATCTTTTAGAAGAATATAACGGCACCACTACCACCACCACTAAAAGAAGATAAAAGCTCCTCCAAATATCAGTTATCCTCTTGTGAAGTGAAATCCTGGTGGTGTGATGCTGTATCTCTTCATTTTGACAAGAAAGTCTCACTCTACAGAAGAAATAATAATACGAAAATAACAAACTCAATAAGAGAGCTACACCACACCGCCGCGTCCTCCTTGGACTTAGTTTCTTTTCACTTTAGCCACAAAACAAGAAAAGTAATTAATTCAAAGGAGGCTTTACTTAATACCAATCAACCACATTGTAACTTTTCTTCTAAACTCAATTTCAAGATAAAGTCAGTCAGTTTGGTTGTTATTTTCTTTTTCCAGGAATGACCAAACCAGGAATGAGACAGAAAAAAGAGGCAAAGCAAGCAAGCATTCGTTCTAGAGGAAAAGAAGGGTTAATCTTCAACCCCGAGTTTAAATCCTCTTGACGAAATTAATAAAGAAAGGTGCTGCTGGCTAGGATTGATAGGATTGAATGGTGGATGGACTGACTGACCGAAGAGTACTATGTACAGTAAAGGTAATCCCCTCCTTCAGGACTTCATTTCATCTCCTGCCCGTGTGGACATCCAATTTCCTCTTCTTTGGCTCTTCGTGGAAAAAAAGAGTTGAAGAATACATACGTAGAGTACAGCAGGGGATCAAGTATGTGAGGAAGTAAATGTGGCTTGGTTGAATGTTCTGTTTTGTGTTTTTACGTGTTTTTTTTAGTGCTATTCAACCTTTTTGATTGAAAGAGAGAGCGAGAGAGGAAAAAAAAGTTGTTATGAAACTACTTAAAAATTTATCAAGTTAATCTTATCAAAAAAACCGTGTAAAGATGTTTGCTAGCTTGTTTCACACTTTTGCCACAAATACAACCCTACTTTAATTAACATGATATCCATTGAGTGGAAGCTGCCATTACGTAATTTTGAGTTGTTCTATAGTTATGGCCGAGACTGAGGGGAGCCCAACAAATCAGACAGGGTTAAACCGATTCAACCCTTCTTTAATAAATAATTGAGGTGAATTTAGCTGATTAAGTGAAAGTGATAAGTGGATAAGAGAACTAGAACTGGAAATTTGAGAAGAGGATTATTAAATGGGTGCAAGAGAAGAAGGTGGTGGTAGTGGTGGTTTCTTTACAGGTTGTAATTCTTGCCTCACTTGGCTGCTCCATGCACTGATAAGAGCAGAATGTAAGGAGGATGATAATGGCCATGGAATTAACGAGTTTCGTAAATCTCGTGGGAGGCAATTATCTCCAAAAGTTCGAGCTGTCCCCTGAATTTTAAGGTGAAAGCAAAGTCTTGGTCGTAGAAACCGTCGTCGCTCATACTTGTGGTAGGTGCAGTGGGAAAAGCATGACAGCCAAAATAAGATTTCCAGATTTTGCACTTGCTTGCTTTTCTTACTTAACAAAGCATGTCGTTGCTAATCCAGCTATAAATTGGGTCACTTTCTTCTTTAACAAGCGGGATAACATGCGCAAGCTAAATTAACTAGTGTACGTGTACAATTACATGGATTCTAATAAAATGAACAATAATTAAATTAAATATCTGTATATCTCACCTTTACTAAATTCGCTTCTGATGACGGCTGCAACATTATCAAAACAATTTGAAGAAATTTCTGTGCTGGATCTGGTTCCTTCATTCCCCTCCTTCTTTTCTCCTTCGCCCCATCTGCATCTGTCAAAAATAGAATAAAAATCAACTTGAGCGAAAGTGGGAGAAGCAAGTCCGTTTACATTACATTACAATTCCTATCTTATTAAAACAAAAAACGGAGGTTTTAGACCCATATACAGGGTAAAAATAGATGGAGAGAGAAAGTGGGTGAAAGTAAAGTACCTGAATATATACTCATCACCACACCCTCCCTCCTTCTTCTTCACCTCGTCGTACTCATTATCATCCTCATCACTGAACTGAATGCTTTTCCTTATTTTATGTCACTCACTCTCACTTTCATCCTCTCTTCCTATATATAACCACCCATATTATATATAGTAACTTATTGTAGAGAAAATGAAAAGAAGGGGCAAAAACTTTCTAGGAAGTGAATTCAATGAGACAAAGCACATTGCTCAAATTCCTCCAATAAGTGTTCTCACTCTTCACTTTTACTTTATTTCATTTGATCTCTTTTCTTCTTTCTCTTCTCATCTCACCTTTCTCCAGCCACTCACTCCTCACAATCGTTTTTCTCCTCTCCTATCTTTCTTCTACTTAACGTAGGTAACTTCTACACGACTTTCACCAGGAACAAAGAGACACATAGTTCATACGTACGTATCAAAGTACGTACAACTTGACTATGAAGAAGAAGATCACATGAAAGTGAGTGCAGTGAAACAAGGTAAAAGAAGAGGAAGAAGGGGATGCATTCATAAATCGTATGGATGGAAATAAAGGCTGTATTTTAACAGTTCTTATTTGATCCATTTTAAGACACACATATTGCGTGTTTTCTCCAATTTCTTTCAAGTATCTGTTTGATTATTCGATTGATCATAACGAACAGAGTGATGCTTGTGCTTGTGCCAACTTACACAGGATTTTCTGAGAACAAGCCAACGAGGCAGCCATGCTTTGATCATCACGGGATTTTTTCTCATTGCATGTAAAGTAAAGTAAAGAAAGCAAGGTATGTATAACTGAAAGGTCCATAGTTTGTGTCTTATGTCGTTATTCCAGAAAGAAATTTAACTGTTGATGAATCCTAACATTTCCCTCGAGTGTGGTTTCAACTAAAGGCAATTTTATGCATATTTAAGTTTTTCCATAATATGAGACAATTAACCAACCCATTCCCTGTGATCATGTTCTGCATAGTATCACATTAAATCAGGTAAAGAAAGGGAATATATTAAGATCCTTCTGTCGCATATTCAAATTTTTTCCCTAAATTGGCCCACCTCCAGAGGTATAGTTTAATTACATTATTCTTTTTTTTTACTGGTAAATTTTACACACATGTATCAAGGGTAAGATTTGGTTTGTTCTGGTTGAGTCTGCCCCTTACATACAAAGAGTTATAATAATATCTAATATAGATTGCCAAGGTGTACGTTTGTTTGTCTAGTTCTTTCCTTTGTTAGTTTGTTTGGATGAAGGAGGAGATTAAAATGAAGGAGACGTCAAGTAGGAAAAAGATCAGATCGGATTACTGCTTAAGTGGCTGTGGTGGTGGTGGTGGTGTGGTTGTAGTGGGAGGAAGGCCCGATAACGAAAGAGAACAGATTACTACATTAGTTTCATTATGTGGTTAAAATTTGTTCAAAACCTGATCTCTATGAAAGATCACAGAAGGAAAGACGAAAGGAAAGAGCAGAGGAAGCCCCTTGGCCACAAATTTGTTTTTATAATTTGCAAATATTGGAAAAATTTCCATTTTCTAGAAAACAACGAATTTCTTTCTTTATAACTTTTGATTTCCTGACCTTTCTTTTTTCATACCAGTACATTCTACGTAAGGAAAGTAGAAAGAATCAGGTTTTGTTTTGTTTCTCTCTCTCTCTCTTTTCCCAAGTCATGTCATGTGAGGCCACAGAATTCATTCATGAATGACAGGAGATGACGAAGGATTTGTTCTCGTGCAACCAAATAAATCTTTATCCTTCCTTCCTTCCTTCTTTTTTTACCCCTCTTGAGATGGACAAACTTTCTTTCCTAAATTGAATAAACACATACATATCCATCCAAAGGGACGACAAACCAACCAAATCTTGCCTGTTCGTTCTTTCGCTCTTTCGCTACACGTATGTATACTGATACATATGGAACACAAGTAGAAACTTGCAAAACAAGATAAAAAGAGAAAATAGATGAAAGTAGGGTAAAGTGCCCCGACCGCTTTTCCATCCAACTATGTACAACAACTTTCTCTAACGGGACAGGTTGAGCCTGGGTAAAAAAAAGTTTGGCTCTTTTTCGCCTTTTTTTCTTTCCCACTTTGAGATTACGACAGAAAAGGGAGTTAGATTGGGACGAACAAATGTTGATCTCGTCATTGAGCAACAACAACATTTCATTCTTGAGCAACACCATTTCCACAAAAAAGAGAGAGATAGCGAAAGATGAGTAACAAAATGATTCAATAACACGATTTTTTCTAGATTTTTATAAAAATCTACAAATTTAGGAAATATATATCGACTAAATTTAAGTTAGATTTAATTCAATCTCTACAATAATTCAATCCACAAAGCCCAACACAATATACAGCGCATGAAATACATGGTGAAGGAATCAAATTAAATCCAACTACAGAGGAGGAGGATGAAGAGTGTCTCTCTACTCTACACGTAATTGCTTTCACTTTCACCACCACGCACTCATGATGATCGTAGTCTGGTCAAATCACGGAATAGCAGTGGTGGTGGTATGGTACTTGTGCAGGTTCCCTCTGTAAGTGTTGAGTACGTACAGTAGTCAAGTGGGACAGTGCTTTGTGTTGTACAAGTGAATGAGTGAGTCACGTCCTTCAGTCAACTCATCATTGATGTATGTTACCCATTCAGAGATATTTTACCATGACCGGAAGTATCCAGAAAACGGATGTGTATATATATGTACATCACATTTCCTCCCCCTCCTGACTTTCTCCACTTATTAATCAATTTTAACAATTTCAAATTTCCACAATAAATAAAACTCATTGAAAACTAAATTCACGTCAGTGTCACACTAGCTGATGCGTACTGTACACGTTGAAAAATAAAACCATTAAAAGTTACCTAATGGCAGATGCAGCTGTGCCAATGTTTCCACCCAGATGGCTCAACCGGTCCAATGCGTCTTTCATCAGGGCGTCCTGTAATTTATCAATATCAGACGCTGAAATTAGTATAAAAGAAAATAATCATATTTTTTATAAACCCCATCCGTTTTTATTAAGGGCATGCTGAAATACCCTGCGGCCGTTAAATATATAGCAGCATGCATACATAATCCATCCATTTCAATCCATCCATCAAATATAATCAAATTCGCCCACTTCATTTAATCCTCATCCTCTTCTCGTAATGAATAACACAGTTCGGTTCTGAATCTGATTTTATACCCATACAAAATCAAATCAGGTGAATATTAACAGAATCACCCAATCCACGTACATACATAATAACCCACTTTACTATAGAAACCCCGCCTGACTCGCCACACTGACTCTGCCCACGACTGACAATGGAGCGTATAATAATAATGGTGTATCAACAATTCACTTTCACGGACTTCACTCCGAATAACCAACCAAACATCCACGTCCTGGCTATGAACTTACCATCCCGGAAATTAACTTTCTCTTTTTTTTATTATCTAAATTATGTTAATTATTAAAACGTTCTCTCACTTTGTCCACCATTCCACCCACTCACCACTTTCCCTTGTATGATTCATGAGGCAGAGAGAGCGAGAGGAGGAGAGAGTGAAGCGGACGGAGAAAGCGGATGTGAGTGAAGAATAAGCGATGTGCAAATATGTACACAAAAATTTCGCTGTGGGAGATGAACGATGATTCAAATATTCAATCCGGATTAAACGAGGTGGAACGTGGGGATAAAAGCCGAAGAAAATGGTACGTGTTGGATTTCAATTCACAATGAATGATGGTGCAGAGCTAATGTTCATGTGCGGGTGCCAGGCCAGTGTGCTATCCTGAATTTTATCGGCAGAAATTTTCCCCGATTTTGGATCTGATCAGATTGTGATGGTCGATGAGTGTCCAAAACGTGTAAATTTAAAGTTATTAGTAAATGCTGATTATATACCTTAGATGTATACTATTTGATTGAATTGAATGAGTAAAGGATTACTATCTGTCTTGTTTTCACATTAAATAAATTCAACAGAAATACATGCAATTCTCAGTGTCAATCAATTGAATTTTCGACTCACTTTACATTGAAACCATTTCTTATATACAAGTTGTCGGTAACGTAAAGCTAATTAAAGCCGAATTATTCAATTTAAGCTTCGGGTTTCGCATGAATAGAATCCTGAAAATTAGGTTTCACAGTATCTTGTCAGTTAAAATGGTCAGAATTTGGGTCCATTCCTTTCGTGCATGCCACTATCAAATCCAATTCCTCAACATGCCACTCTCAGGCTCTAGCTTGTGGGAAAATCATTTCAAATCCGTAGCTATACAATTGTAATGAATACCCTAGAATAATCAATAACTAATCTATAACTTTAATTTTGGCTCTCATATCCTTTCTTCTCAAGAAAATGTTGTCGTTCTAGTTATGCAAATAAAATCCGCAATTTCTTAATTACAAGGAAAACTCATAGGACATACAACAATACAATAAAAACCAACCAATACAAATTTAGAACAATCTCAATCATAATCCTGTCATTTCTTTCCATTTCTTGAAGCTTATTAAAAAAGAAGAAGAAGGAATCTTCTTTCACAATACTCGTAAAATCTGATGAAACATCCCTTTTCATTTCGAAGAGTGTTTCTAAACAAAACAAAGGATTGCAAGGTATGTATGTATATGTAGTATGTTATGCCTGACATGCCATCATCGTGGTCTGGTTTGCCATTGTCCATGGTTGACTGGGCCACAGACACACTACTAAATCCTATGCAAATCTAATCAATATAACATTTCAAAAATGGAAATCCTTTCACTGACAACTCAGCTTTCGATCCCTGTTCGTTCTGCTCGTCAATCCAAGGCATCCATACTTACCTATATATATATATATATGGAATACAGTAGTGGATTCATTTCATCCTCACACGAATGGATGAATGGGTGGATGGTGTTCGCTGCGTATCCTCGGAGAAAGGGATTAGATTTGGCTGTGAATTGAATCAGGCATGCAAACATGTTATGGATCTTACATAACAAAATTCTCAAAATTGAAATTATGAATTTCAGAATTTTTGAAAATTTTTGAAGAATCATGTCATCAATTTTAAGAATTCTGACATTTTCTCTTCATCTATGCATCATCCTACATTAGAATGATGAATGAAATGATGGATTTATCTTTGTCGATGACAGTATGTAAGCCGTATAGGTAGGGAGGTAGGTAGATCTTTTTTTGTGTATACATATTACATATACGCATTGTATATTATATTCCATCCATATATTAAATATTATTATATCTTGCGCTCTTTAATCTGTTTTACTTTCACTACTATACATAAAGATTGCTGATATCATCACCCTCTTTCTCCGCCTCTTCTTTGTTCAAACGTTCGATTTTTTGATTCACTGATTTACCGACTTTTAAATTCCATCCAAAAATATAATATTTATACGCCAGGTTTGTTCGTTCGTTCATATTATCCTCTTTCCTAAATTCTTGAAAAAGGCAGTAGTAGTGAGATGAGATGAGGAATAAGCAGTCGTGGCGGAATAATGCATAAATTGGAAAGAATACATTCTTGTGCAATCTGGTGGTATGGTATGGTGCGGTCAAACAGCCCCCGTGCAGATTTCTGTTCAAAACTCAAAAAGAAAATCTGCTTTTAAAAATAAGAATTCTTCTGTCTAAACCTTGTAGGAGAGAGTGTGGGATTTAAGGCATCCACAACCAACCTCCCTCAATTTTTTTCTTCGTGTTTTAGAGTGAAAGGAAGCGTGAGTTGGACTTTCTTCTTTTTCTACCAGAAACCAGTAGACCGAGAGATGAAATATTTTCAGAGTGTGGTGACACGACAGACAAAGGCCGAGCAGAGCAGGCGAGGAAAGGAGAGAGAAAGCTGGAGAGTGAGTGAGGTACGACAGACCAGACACCTTTTCACCACCAGACTGCTTTCACCACCACGACGACTTTTACATCCAAGATCACCAAGACAAAAAATAAAGAAGAGGAAGAAGATTTCCTCTATATTTTGTTATACGCATCCTTTACATAAATAAAACGGTGCTTTTACGACTTACAAAATGGATGCATTCCTAATTTTCTAATCTATGCCAAGATGGATGGGTGAAGGAAGGGAGTGGTGTGTGTGTGTGGGAGTTGAGTCCAATCATGGTGCAGGCGGAAAATCGAAGTGTATGTATAGAATCGATTCCTCAGATTTTCCCGTCATGTCGAGTTATGGTCATTTCTTTCTACACGGTTTATATTCTTTGTCTGCTGTTTGGCTGAGCTGATATGCAAGGAAAGCATTATTTTTCTCTTTTGATTTACAACACATCCATACCAAACTTAACTACCCAACCAACTACATGAATGAATGACATGTCAGAAAAACAAAACTTTCTCTTTTTTGTCACGGAAAGCATTTCTGTCCATCCCATCCAGTGGTATGGTATTTAAGTGGTGGTGGTAGTAGTAACCTTCATAGTCGCGGTAACGGTTAACTCGAAAAACCAACTTTTGTTAAAGCAATTTGATTATGATAACATTAAGATAAGTCGAACTACCATGTATAATAGATAATAGTCATTGCATTCATAGATGGTATAAGTAAATGGCTTTATTTCTAAATACTTAATTATCCAAAGTTATTCTCCTCACTATGATGAAGCAAGTGTATTTAATGGTAAATCGATCCTGTTAAATCAATATGCTTGTCAATTTTGAGACAGAAGAGTCACTCGGAGGGTATTTGTTATGCCCGTGTTAATAAAAGTTTCCACTCCACTCAACTTGTCAAAGTAGCTCCGCTTCACAAATTCACGAGACCGAGTCATAAGCAAGCACTAGTATATTATTACTATGTATGTATGCAATTTAATTGGGACATAAAATTGTGTAAAAGCAATATATCTGAGTATTCCTCCTTTATCTACATATGTATCAATTATATGTATTGATTTCGACTAAAATACACTGGATTGGCTATTACCAATGATAAGTCCTTATCCAAGGCTCAACTCTATAACCTTTCCCTTCAATTTTTAAATCGACTTATTTTTTTATACTTTATCTCACTCGCTCTTCCGCAGAAAGAACAGAGGGAGCGGAAACGGAACCCCCTTCTTGTTCACTCACTTATTATGCTTCTTTCACTCTATTCACATATCAAGGGAGGGGGAGGCAGGAACGGATGCACTTAACCTTTCTCCTGGTGGTGAAAGCGATTTTTCTAAGTGAATAAGTGCCCCATTTCCTATCCTATACTCCCTTTTTCTCTCTTTCCAAATTTTATTTCTTATAGATAGATACATATATTATTTTGACTCTTATTAAAATTAGGTTCGTTTAGATGAGATTAGATGATGGCTTTACCTTAATTGGAAAAGGCTTAAAAAGATGAAGAAGGAGAAGAACTAGTGCAGTGCAGTACATTTCATTCCTACAAATCAACCTTGTACACATGCACACACGATTAGGGAAAATATACTTCCCTCCCTGATACACATAAGAGAAAGAATTTATATATACACGTAGAATGCACAGGTGAAAGTTTTCTAGTTTTCCATTGTTATGTATGTTACATTATTATTATATTCCATTGTGCTTCCTTCTATTTTGTGTAGAGTGAATTGGCACTAAATGTAAATAATGGGGAGTGTAATGGGGGAAGTGCCACCATTACATTTACATGTTCAATGAATCTTGTTCCTGTGCCCTTTATTCAAATCTCAACAGGGGACCAAGCAATATCTTCAACAATAGAATGGATAGGAATGGAACAAAAGAAAGCGATGTGAATATACATACTTCATCTCGTTTTTCCGTACCATTGTGTCCACAACGAGAAAAGAGTAGAAGAAGGCGAGATGGAGATGACTGCAATTTTCTTTCTTTTACTTTTTTTCTTCTCAAGGTTTCTTTTCCTTATATCTACTTTGTTTCTTATTCTAATACTAAATATGATATGAAAATGTAAATCTAATGCATGATAATAATACCCAGCCAAAATCCATGTATTCAAAACGTACATATACAAATAGTCAATTTGCCTAACCACCCGATCAAACAAGAAATCTTCATAGATCGGAAACAAATCATGACGGAAATCATCTTTGTCATTGTTCTCAATCCGTAAATTGCATTCTATACAAAAAGAAAAGAAATGAAGGTTGCATTGCATGATCTCACTGATCCAGGGTGGAGTTGCAGAGGAGGAAAGGAAATTACAGTTGTTTTATGATTTCTATGTACTTTCTTATCCTTTGGCTTAGTGGAAGTCTATAGAAGATAGAAAATAGATAAATGCTTGAGATAGAAATCAGCTCTACCAAGCAAGCATAGTATTGAATAAGTGAGTCGAAATAATAATAAATAAGTAATGATACCTTAACGACATGATACCATTGTGAGAGAAACATGGCTTGTTGTAAATTGGATTTTTATTCGAATATATATATATATCTACATCTCAGGTGGATAAGTAAGTAAAATGGGTGGGAGAAAAAATGGGTGTGGAAAGTAGCGAGAAAAAAAAGTTATTCCACTCTTTTATTCATGATTTATTCCCATGCAGGCAGTACTAGTAGTGGTAGTGGTTCTTATTGCCATCACACAAAAGTAACAAATTATTTCGCTATCACTTTGCCTCATTCATTCAGTTAGTGGTTGTGAGGTGAAAGTAGGGCATAGCTCCTGCCATCCAATCAAATTCAATCCAAATGTGAAGGAGGATATCGAGAGTAGAAAAACTTGCTTATTAACTAACAACAACTACCATAACCATGCATTTCCATTTGGGGTTGAAGTTCGATTCTGCTTTCACCACAACCATTGTTACACCAAATCAAAAAAAAGCACACAACTTTCATCAAATTGGAACAGATTGTGAGAGAAACTTCCAGTACCACAATAATTTGCCTACGCGCATAACAATGATAATAATAATAGTATTTTGTGCAAACTTTGCACAAAACATTTCGCAAAAATTGACAAAATTTATCAAATACATTTCTCCAAGGTGAATATTATTAAATTTAAGTGAAGCCATAAACTATTTTTTTACCGAGTGTAAATTTCCAGGATATTGTTATTCTCTGCTTGAATTGTTACTTCAAGATTTCTACCCAATTCGTAGAAAATCTGTTGCTGTGTATTCGTTTAACAAAATCTCTTCCCTTTTTATTTCTCCAATTTTGAATGAAATACCCACACACAAATATAATTTTAGCCCAACAATTTGAACCACCTAAATCTGAATCAATTGGAAATGATGTCGGATGATGAATTGCCTGGCCTTTCTGCTTGAGAGGAGGATTCTATTCTAGAGAAAGAGAGAGAGAGTAGTGAGTGAATTGAATGGCTTTAGAATTTGTGAGTGAAATGAGATTGTAATCCAATGCATGCAAGTATTTGTGGGTCGGGATTATTGCCAGTAGTACAGAATGGAAAGAATAAAGTGCCTATCTGTCCGTACACAGAAATAGGATGATAGGATGAGGTAGTTGTGGTGGTGTATGATGTAATAGTTGTATTACTACTTGTGGAGGTATTATATACATGTCCAGTTTTGGATAACTGAATCCAATTGAATGGAATTAAATTGGGGTGCTTGCTTCCAGTCTTCGTTTCAAATTCATCTGTCCAACCAAACCACGAAGGCACTGCTATCACAACCAACCCAAACCAAACCACCCTACTCTTTTCATGAATCGTATGGTATTATTCAATTCAATCAAGTATTTTGGTCTTCATCGGGTGAGATAGACCAAAGTAAGTAGGCCATGAATAGAAATGAAGCTGCTTTTCTATCCGGATGAGCAGCCAAGTCCAGACCAGACCAGTTGTGTCATATGCCATTCCATGCCACTCAAGGAACATTCCACATTTAACAGTACTCAAATTCCTTACAAATGTGAATCTTTCCTTAACACAATACACTCACACTTTCTGATTGTTTCATTAAATCTGGATCAAACTTGGGAAGAAATTAGAACCAAATATTCGCCATCCATACACATTACATCACTGTTTTATTGCGTAATCCCAACAATGTAATGTAACCAACTAAAGGCAGTAAAAGTGAAGTGTTAGTTTCTCCAATCTTTTCAATGCACTGCACATCTGGCGGTGTTAGAAGAGCACTCCCAAATTCATGTGACACTTACGTACAACACATTCCACCTCATTCTGAGGTAAAGGTAAGCTCTTTGCCATGTCACAGAGAGGTTACGGAATGGCCAATTACACTCCTCCACCCATAGGAAAGTAGAGAAATAACAATTGAAAACATTTTAGTTAATTGTTGTGCCTGTCGGGTCATGTCACGTGTTATTATTATGAGGTGAATTAAATGGAGAAAAGGTGGTGGAAGAGAGCTACATAAAAAACGCCTTTATTAAGGGGTGAAACCCCTTTATAAGATCGATATGTCCGTCCGTCTGTCCGTCCGTCTGTCTGTCTGTGGCATCGATAACTCAAGAACGCATGGACGGATCTTCCTGAAAATTGGCATACGAACTCTAAGGACCCTAACTCAGACTG
>JAQFZJ010000220.1:0-43896 GCA_034695645.1 Folsomia fimetaria | reverse complement strand
GAAGCTGAAAACAAGCCTTGTAGTGATTGTAGCAGTTTCTATTTTACATAACATATGCAGGTACGAATTTTATTAAGATAAATCAAAACAATAATTAAAAACACTGCGTAATTTCAGAAAGCGGTTGGACATTTTTGATAACGATCGAGTATTGGCAGAACATAGCAATGAATCCGACGGAAACGAAATAGGCGGAAGCACAGAATCTGGAAAACTTTTTAGGGCAACTTTCGCACAAAATCATTTTAGTAATTAACAGATTATGCCTCATGTGTTACGATCAAGCCTGAATTTGAGTAATGTTGAATCTGGGCAATTAGTAACTGTTTTTCTAGTTCTTGTTTTTCTTTCAAATACTCCAATTCTGGTTTAGTTTTTTCAACTTTTATTGCTTCAGCTTCATGTGCCAGGCCCAAGGTTTTTAATCGCAATTTGTGTTCTTCATACTCCCAGTCAACCAGCGAAGATCTTGCGTCACGATTTCGCTGCCGTTCTAAATTATAATTGATTAAATTGAAATAAATATATATATATATATATCTTCTACGTGGTGCCATACTTTTGGGAATTTCCTCTGTTCTTACTTGGGGTTACTTGGGGAACGCTATTCTCACCACCAGTCTCCGAAAGTGGAATCTCTTGATCTCCTTCCCTATGGTCACAATCAAAACTGTTTTCCAGCGGCTTCATTTGCGAAGGTACAATAGCGGCGACCTTCTCACTCACTTCAGGAATATCCTTCGGTTTCTTTCCGCCGCCAGTCTTCCGCTGCTTTAGCTTATATGTAGTGACCTAATAAAATGCGCCATAAAAGTTAAATATAATCTCGCTAATCAGCAAAATTCATTCTATCTTACATCCTTCTTAGCCCTCGATTTCAAGTTATCCCATTTTTTCTTGAGCTGATCTTGGGAACGGCGAGTGACGTCAGCTGACGAGTTAAATTCTACGGACAATTCTGCCCACGCATGCCTCTTCTTTTCTAAATTAATAAAATCCGTTTTCTTGTCTTCCAAAACTTTCTTCCGTCGGTTGACCAGTGAAAGGAGAAGTTGCGTTTCTAATGTTGAAAATGACACTCGAGATTTCGATGCTTTCACTGACCTACTTGACAAATTATCTTCCTGTTCACTTTCAACATGAGTGGAGACTCCACTAGCAGAAGTCTGACTCATTTTAGCCCAAGATTTATACTGGACAGTGATTTATGTGCTAAAATAAATAATTACGAAAGGAAAGTTCAAAGTTAAATTATTTTAAAATGTGTTGTTATGTTGAAGACAACAGTTGAGTGTGAGTGAGGACGGTTGAATAAAGTGTGAGGTCGACCTTCGCTGAGGACGAGCGTGATTTTTATTATTTATATGAATTGAGTCTGAGGAGCTCCTCTCCCTCAAGTCTCCCTTTCGTGAGGAAGACTTGAGGGTGAGGAGCTCCTTTTCATTATTAATATCGCCATAAGTTATATAACTCTCAGTGAAGTAGTGAACGAGGTCAGAGCTAAGATTATTAATAAATGTTGGAATTGGGATGAAATCACATGCAATTTTCTGTCACTCAAATTAGTCTTATTATTCAATACTATTCATATATATCAATATTACTTAAATCACTATCTACCGAATTTTGAGAAAGTTGAAATTTGTGCATCTAACAAATTTATGTCAACTTATTACCAGAAAATTACATTGCATCTAATCATCCTGACAATTATAAGAAAGTGAAAGCAGTGAAAGTTCAGACGGAACGAGTATGTAAAGTCATTATTATTTTCACTATGCATGGATTTTGCCTACGCATAGTGGGTTGCATTGCCCCACGTTAAACTCATGCTGAATTTTTTTTCCGCAACACGTGTAGAGAAGAAATGACTTGTTTTTGTTGTATAAACCTTGATTTAACTTGATTTTACTAATTGTCCAGTGCATTACTTTTTAATAACTCAGACTTATCTTGATTGGGTCACACGAGAAGTCGTCGATATGAATAAGCTCAGTAAACACGTTATGGGGATGAAGGTATGTTTGGTTCTTTAATTTTTAATGTTTGTAAATTGATTGAACGAAAGTGAAATTGTTTTGATATTTGTAATAATTGATCTAATCGGATTTTTGTTTTGTTACATTTGCAGTTTATGAGACGGACAAAAGAAGAAGTTATAAAGGAGAAAACAGAGTCAACATTTCGTCATCATTTTGGAAAGTCCGAAGTTAAAGCAGAAACTAAAGGTTCAAAGTCAAAAAAGCAGAATGAAACAAAGTAAGTTCAGTTTATTAATTATTTGTATCATAATTTTCAATGTTTTTTGGACTTAAGCATGTTGTGCCTGATTGTTTAGGCCAGCCTTGACATCAATGGAGATTATACAAGTTGGAAGCTACAGTCAATGTGAAGGTCACATATTTGGTCGTCAGTCTTTCGGGGGCTTTAATCCAGTCGTTGAGTATAATGTTAGCCACGGTATTTGGAAACCATTCTATCTTGACGTTGGAGATGACACTGTAAAAAGTAAGCCTGAACCTGAACCTGAAAGTGAGGAAGACAGCGAAATGGATGTTGGCGACAAAGAAATGGCTAAAACATTTGGCAGCCTTGTGGGGACTTTGGGAAAGAGATTCTTACGAAAACGGGACAAGGGTGGAAAAGCTGTAAAGGAGGAAGTGAAGAGGAATGAGAAATCGCCACCAAAACAAGTGAAAACTGAAAAGAAATCGGGACTTCGGAGTAGTAAAAGAAACAAGTCAGAAGAAGCAGGTACTTCTGCTGATAATGCAATTACTATTGATGATGAACCACCCCCACAGAAAAAGCGAAAGTTTCGGAAACCAAAAGATTAAAATACTTAACTTGTTAAATATTTAGATTTTACGTAAATTTACCTCTTAATATATGGTCACATAATTCATTGTAATTTTTACTTTTGTATTTAATACAATTCTACACAATACATTTTACATAATAAAAATTAAATTTTCATGAAGATGTATGAAATAATGATCCAATCCAACTGTAATTACTAATTACAAAAGCAGATGCACCGCACGATTGAGTTTCATTCTCATCTTGGTGTAGTGGTGTTTTACCCGGTTTTGGGCCGTGTTATGATTTTTTTTATTTGTAGTTCCACAATGACGTAAACTTGAGTTAGCGTCAAATTTGTGGACATCCTTGTCGTATGCTGTCCATGGCTGGATTTCTTATCATTCGTCAAGCAGATTAATTTATATACGAGGGGTATATGAGGTAAACAACAACCCTTATCCATAGAGAACAATAATATCGATCATTTATTTATACAGATTTTTAGTCCTCATTAGCACCAGCTGTAAAGTGGGACTCTTCTAACTGCGAGCTGTCTCTAATTTGTTTTTACTTTATATCCATTTATACGCGAACTGAATCAAAAGATAAGATGGTCTACTATCGATTTTTGTAAGTCATCTTTTCATGTTCATATTCGTAAATATTACTGTAATGATACAAAATGGACTGCGTTTAATGGGAGTGCAAAGTTCTGGATTCTGATCTTATTAGCATGAGTATTAGTATGAATTCAGTGGTTATCAAGTGGGATGGACCGTGGATATCTCAACCACTAAGAATCAATGGAAAGGCTATCACGTTTGACATTCGATCGATGATCATATTCCATATATACAAGCTCGTCTTTTGTTTATTATTGCTCTCAGAATAATATGCATGCGTAGCTCTATTTGGTTCAAGCGAGATGGTTTGTATTCTTTGTATAGTTAAGAAGGAATACTTTAGTTAATATAGTGGCGACCACAGTTTATTAACAAATATCATTCTGATTTGATCTGTGCAGTAATTTGATTTATTTTTAATTTATTTATTTACAGAGGTACAATGAACCGTTTGTTGAGGTTCGACGGTCGTGTCGTAGTAGTTACTGGGGCCGGTGGGGGCCTGGGTAAAGCATATGCGTTACTATTTGCCGAGCGTGGGGCGTCCGTGGTCGTAAATGATCTCGGGGGGAATCAACATGGAGACGGGAGCAGTTCTAGGGCAGCGGATCAAGTTGTTCAAGAAATAGTAAATAAAGGTGGGCAGAATTCACTTGAAAATAAAAAGTACATAATCTTTGTATTTAATTTATGTCTTCTGTATACAATCCACAGGCGGAAAAGCTGTACCCAACTATGACTCGGTAACTGAGGGCGAAAATATAATCAAAACGGCCATTGACAAATTCGGTAGGATAGACATTTTAGTGAATAATGCCGGTATCCTGCGAGATAGAAGTTTTATCAAGATGAGTCAATCGGACTGGGACCTAATTAATCAAGTACACGTAACGGGGGCTTTTAGGACGACAAAAGCTGCATGGGATTATTTTAGAAAGCAGGAGTACGGTCGAATTATAAATACGTCGTCAGTCGCTGGATTATTAGGAAATTTTGGACAGGCCAACTACTCGACGGCGAAAGCTGGGCTTTATGGATTTTCTCAAACACTTGCGAAGGAAGGAGCACGCTTTAATATTCACACAAATGTGATCGTCCCAATGGCTGGGTCTCGACTGACTGAAAATATCCTTCCCCCTGGTAAATACACTAATTTATTTTAATTGGTAGAGTAAAATCAATAGAAAACTCTCTAACATGCTTATATTTTATTTTTTAGACTTACACTCTGCCTTGAAACCTGACTTGATTGCCCCTGTTGTGGCCTGGATGTGCCATGAAGACTGTCACGACAATGGAGTTGTTGTGGAAGCTGCTGCTGGCTTTGCAGCGAGATGTGAGATTAAATTATACAATTATTAAGGTTCGAAATACGTCATTTTTATATATTCATTTTCAGATAAATTATTTAGATCGAAAGGTGCTGTTCTTCGTGATACTTTGACGGAGACTTTGACAATAGAAATGGTTCAAAAGAAATGGAACCAAATTGTGGACATGTCGGAACCAGACTCTCCTGAATCAGCGGAGGAAGCTATGGGGAAATTCATGGATGCACTTCGAACTCAGGAAACAGGGTCCACATTGAAAAATGTAACACGGTCGACCCTTGCGGGAAAACCTTTTCCTGAAATCAAATACAAGTACGATCGGAGTGCGCCTATTTTATATGCTTTAGGGTGTACGTACAATTCATTCGTTCATGTCACTTTTTTAAATGGTCACCTATTAATGTCTAAATTGTTGTAAATATGCATAGTGGGTTCCAGCACCAATGACCCATATGCATTGAACTACTTATACGAAAATGCAGAAGATTTTCGGATTCTGCCAACATTCCCTGTGGTTCCGGCTCTGCCTTGTATGTTTGATGTGATGAAAATTCCAAGCCTGAATGTCGACTTTACTCAAGTTTTGCATGGCGAACAATACATTGAGTTGCATAGACCTATGCCTCAACAAGCGGAACTGACTTTAAAAACGGAAATTGTTGAAGTAATGGATAAAATTTCGGGTGCGGTGTACATCTTACGAGGTATATATTTTAATCAATGTTAAAACATAGCATGCAATTTGATATATAATTAGGTTACGATTGTTAATTGTTCATTCCAGTAAATGCGGAAGATAACAAGGGTCCCCTATTCACTACTGAATGGTCCGTGTTTGAAGTTGGGGCTGGGAAATTTGGCGGAAAACGAGATACTGACAAACCAATTACAAGACCTATTGTGCCTCCAAAGAGAAAACCAGATGCTGTACTGGAATTCAAAACATGTGATCGACAAGCAGCTCTTTACAGATTGTCCGGAGATTTCAATCCACTTCATATTGATCCAGATTTTGCTAAGATGGGTGGATTTAACAAACCTATTTTGCATGGTTTATGCAGCTTTGGCATTGCAGCACGCTTGATTTTAGAAAAATACGCTGATTCTGATCCAAAGCTATTTAAAGCTATCAAGGTATTCATCACGATTCTGATCATTCTAAACAATTACTAAATTAATGTTTTGTGTTGTAGGCACGTTTTTCTAAACCCGTGTATCCTGGGGAGACTCTGAGCGTTGAAACATGGCGTGAAGGCAGCCGAATTCATTTTGAAGTGAAAGTGAAAGAAACCGATGCTTCAGTTATTACAGGTATATTTTGGTACATATTATATTATGCATTTTATTACGCAATGACTCAATGCCGCCTTATATTTCAGGGGCTTATATGGACCTACATCAGGTAAAAGCCAAGTTGTAGTCAGAAAAGCTATTCAAGCACAACATATATCTAAAACCATGGACCAATATGGACTGTTGTTACTCATATAACCAAATAATTCCAAAGAACATTCATTCGTGAATGGCATCTACACAAATTGCATGTACCTTATATACATTATTGACAATAAATGCTCAAACAGCAAAAAAATAATCCTATGCATTTTTATACTTACATGCAAAACTACTACATATTAAGACAAGTCGTAAATAATTGTGATGACGTGTGTTTAAACTCATTCAATTTGTTCAGTCCCTTTTTATTACTGATCTATATGTATTATCTTAAGGGTTCAATAGAAGAAGTAGAATCTGTACGTATTCTAAGACCATAACAATTAGCTATTCAATCAATACATACAACAATTCCGCACCAGTTAGATAGATATTTAGTTTTTTCGTTGCATGTCAACATGTACAACAAATGCATTACATATTTTTAATATGAACTATACCACAAAACAAATAACAATGATATTTGCATACTTACTTATAAATATCTCATAATATACCTGTGTAACATGAAAACATACTCTGCCTCAAATCAAAGTGACAAAATCACAAGTACTCTCCGAGTAGATATTAAAATACACATACATACATACATGCACACTGAATGAACGCGAATCATAGGTTTATAACGATTAGTTTTACAAGATAGCAGTAGTAATTTATATACAAATACAACCTACTCTAAGAATTCACAATTGTCATTTAATTTAATTAGCAATGGCTTTCATTGCATAATTTTTAGAGGTAATTTGCAGAAACACGAGCACATGTTGGTCAAATCTTTTTTTTACAATCATTTGAATTTATCTTAAACGTTGTATTGCATGAATGTCTCTGAATATGGTTGCAACACTTCTGGGTCGTAGTTGGCCAATTTTATACCTAATCACAGAAGAATTTAATGCAGCGTAGGACATCTTTAATTTAGTGAGTATCCAATTCATAGGGAAAATTTGCAGTTTTCAAAAGAAATTGGAGTTTTTTGTGTAAGTCCGAGAGCTTTGAGATGTAAGATTGATTGTGGAACTTATTTGGATTTCTTTCCTAAAAGGACAGCTTCGTATTTTGACTTGCTGGAGTGCCACAACATGAATGGAATAACAAGTGGAGGGACGGACATGATGGCAAATGCAGTCCAGTCCAACTGTAAATTAAGAAAATACCAAAACTGAAATACAATATAACAAATAAACTATAATTACATTTACTCACCAAGTGTGGAGAGAATCGTTTGTCGAATTCCCTGAAAGCAGCAATATATCCCTCTCCGGGTTCACTTGACCATCCTTGAAGAACCTATGATTATCATTGAAAGTTAATATCTGACTTTTCCACATCCACTGAAACCTAACATTCCTCTAGTGTATTTCAAACTCGCATTTCTTACCTCTGGGGATTCGTCTCCGGATTTATAAGTAACTTGAGCAGCAGTGAAATTGTAGTAGCCAAACTTGATGGGTCGCACGACAAGAGTGTGTGTGACATTGGACGCAGGAGGAATCCTGGGGAAAGTGACCTCAGTTTGTCCCCCCACAATCTTAAAGTCTGGGCCAAAGCTGGCATCCTTCAACTGAACGTTAGTAGCAGTGACGGCACCCACATTGTATAAGCTGTACTTGATAACCACATCCATACTTTCTACTACGTATTTATTCAATAGCTGCTTATAGACCAGCATACGAGCAGGGTCTTCGGACGTGGACAATGTTCCAGGACTAGAACCAGAGTCTGCAGCATCTCCCTTTGAAGATAAAAGGATATAGCAGATGGTAGCTAGTACGCCCAGGGTCAGCCCTTCACGATGCATCTTTACAGAATTCTTATTCTTCTTCGCAATTTATTTCCTTCTTTTTATCTGTGGAACACAAAATAACAATTGTAAATTACACACTTATTCCTCCATTGTGCACAATATAATGAAATTTTTCAATTTAAATCTATCTCAATTTCTCTCCTACCATCCAAATTATCAAATTCCTTACAAATTCGGAAATATTGAAATATATTTAATTTACCGTCCGTCTGCCAGTGAAAGTCCTTCGATGGTGGTTTGATTTAGTTGAATGTGATCCGAAGCCGGTCTGTACGAGGAATTGGTCTGGTTTTTGGTTGGTGGTATGGTGTTGTATGTACAATGTATGTAGTGTGTAGTTGTATTGTGTACTGTATTCATATAAATAATATGTTGATGTTGTGTTGTGCTGTGCTGGTTATAGAGATGCAAGTAAAGGGTTTTAGACGTTGAAGTGACAGATGCACACGTGGAAGTTGCAGGCGAAGTACGTGGTGAACACCGCATTTGGCCAAGTAATCCCCACTGCCACGGGGTGAGGACGCTGCTCTCCTTCAATCCATTGTTGCTAAAAAAATGCAATCTCAATTTTACATACGGAATAAACTACTACATGCATTGTGCATATGATGTATAATCTGTTTATTTCTATTCAATGTAAAATTGAATTTGCCAATGCAAATGCCATTTTTTACATTTTTAAGAGGAGTCCGCCACTACATTTTGTCCGTAATAATACTGTTAATAATAATTTAATACTAATTCTAAAACCGATTTTGTGGCAGTCGTTTAAAGGGAGTCAAAATTCTTATGCATTCTATCGCTGTCGGAAGTCTTCTTTTGTAAACATGACACTTTTCAAATCCAAATTACCTGCCGTTATGTGTTATGGTTGTTTATTGCTGTGCTGCGTGGAATTGTGTGAAATGAATGCTTATCTTCTGAATGAATATGTAATGCTTAAAATTACTTATTATAAGCATTATTACATGCATCCTGATTATACATACGTAGTAGCTCTTATGGAAATAAAACCCAATAATTCCCCAAAGTTTGGAGAATACTGATAAATTTAGGTAATTTTTATTTTATTTATTACATTGTACACAAATCTTTTAACTTCGAATGCGTATGTGAATAGAAATATAGTCAGACCAACATAATATCCTAACTAATATGTCATATTATAATAGGCATAATAAAGGTAAGCTTTATGTGAATGCACTTTAAATGTAAGCCTCAAAATAGTGACTTGTACCTCCAGTTTGTGTTATTGTACAATAGAAACATCACGGATTCATATCACTTACTTGTTTGTGGCTAACATTTATATTTATGCATTAGTATCCATTGAAATGATTAAAAAGAAGTTGACAGATTGAGTTGAAAAGCTCATTGCTATTTCGGTTGAATGGTGACTTTGGCGTTATTATGTACATAGCATGCAGGGGATCGATTTATAATTTTAAATGTTTTTTGCCCTTGGGTAATTATTAATAATGTATAAAAATACTATATGGATAGTTCGTCGTGTAGTGTCATTAGAACCTTCCATTAATTTCTTGTTGCCAAATAATAAACACCTTTATACGAAATTCGCTTTTTTTAAATGTACGGATGAAGTTTGACACATTATCCTGCTAAAACATAATAAAATTAAACAAAACAGTATTTAAATTGAGATTGAGTGAATTGAAACCTTAATTAATTTAATTATAATTAAATTTCTCATGGATTTTCACACTCCATCCACTGCATTGTGTCTGGAAAGTCCACTCATGCCATCTCTAATCTTTCCAGATTTTTTAGAAGCATGAGAATTCGCATGCTTCTTTGCTCTATTTCTTGCACCTCGCTCTCCACTCCACTACCACCATTACTACACTCACTTGCTCTCCGCCGTTCCTCCATTCCTTTCCTAAGTCAAAATAGTGTCAAAGTTATTCCCTTTGACTTTTATTCTCTAAAGTTAATTGCAATAAATAAACTCACTTGAAAAATGGACGTCGGACATATATTGGCCGATGACGAACAACTTGAGCTCCATATGTGCGTAAAGTCACCTGGGCATCAGCGACCTGGTATGTCGTCGATTTGAAGACAAATTAATCAAGTCCATTTTAATCTGAGTTATTTTTTTAAATTTATATAGCTTCGCTACCGTCCCCAAGATCAAAAGGCAGTATGAAGAGGAGGGCTTCGCTTGACGGAAATGGTGGTGCTCAGGAAGGTCAGCCAAAGCTGAAAAGATCCAAATCATTGCCTCCGTCGCACAAAGCTGGGGTTCAAGTGTCACGCAACGTGACTTCGGGTAAGGCGTTTTACTTTAACTAGGAAGGATGTTAACTTGCCACTCAGTATACTAATTTCTTTCGATTTTTCAGTGTTGGTATATAGGTCAAAGCCTAAGGAGGTTGCAGATGCTACTACTTCCACTTGCGATCTGGAAGAGGAAATGTGGGATCCTGATGAACACATGCCTCCCACCTTTGAAGATCTTATGACTGTGATTCGGCTGTCGCTGATTCAGATCATGCGTAAGCGACAGATCAAGCAAGAGCGGCAGATCAAGCAAGAGCGGTACGACTAGCCCTACCCTTCCGATCCACTTTTTTTATGTATAACAAATCCAGATTAAAAATCTATCGTATCGTATTATTTTTCTTCTAACTGTCTCCTTCACAATAGATTTTGCAACATGTTTTATCTCGATTGGTGTCAAATGAGGATAGTAATCATAAGTATTCTTTCCTTTGCTATGTTCTTGCCGAATATTTTTTTGTATGAAATAAGCTATTATTGTTATTTGGTCAAAAATTCAGACTTTGTAAAAAAAGTTAATTTTCATTCTCTCATGATCTCGACCTTCTTATCTCAACTCAACTCTACATTATTAATACAGACAGACAGTGGTCCACACTCAGTTTTCGGTTTAGAAAACGAACAAGCATTGTAAAACAATGATTTCTGTCATTATCATGTATATTATCAGTAAATCAGGATATTATCATGTATATAAATAGTTTTCATTAACAGTTCTGTTAAGATCAAAAAACATTAGAGTTTGTTATCACTGTATCCATTACTCCATTCCATTACTGTATTATTTATCTGGAATAAAATATAAAACCAACTTTCCTAGCCATAAACTCCATTATAATTAAAGTTGATTCGTTAAAAATTTAGAACAGAATATATTCTAAAAACTAAATATAAAAGAAAGCATTAGACATACATCAATGTCTTTCTATGCATAAAATGTATGTAATTGGTATCCCAACTCTCTAAAGATAAAATGCGGAAGTGTAATAAACTGTATAAGCACATAATTAATTTCCTCCTTTAGTTCATAGAAAAGAGCTTTTTATTATTTATAGTTCGGAGTCCGAACTTCGGACACTCATTAATATTGCTCCAGCTCAGCCAGCTCAGGTCAGTTGATGTGAAAGATAGAAATAAATATAAAATATAATACTTGCATGTAGTTGTGCATGGCTAATATATTCAATTATCCAAATAAATGAATCACCTTTTCGTTCTTATTTCTTGCTTCCCACTTGTGAAAGCACTTTGGGAAATGCCGAATGTTGAATGCACTTGTGATGGGACACAGTACATTTTTCGACATTCTCCACTCACCAAACATCCTTGTGTGCGATTGTCCATGTGTTCGTTCGACATGGCTTATTATTTTACCCATATGCCTCAAGTAAAAATCCCCCCTGGATATCCAACTGTAGCTGAGTACGAAGCAAGGTACAAGTCCCTTATGGGTGAATTTGGATATCCGCTCTACCCAAGTGTGGAGGTAACAGATTATAGTTTGTTAATTATTATTGATGTAAATCTGGATAATATGTATACTTATTTATAAAGAAACCATTATTATATATGTATAATCGTAGGGCTTGTTCGGGGAATGTAGGAGAGTCCTTCATGAATGCTTCGATCAAAAGAGACTCCTTGTTCGGAATGAGTGTGAACGATTTCGTCCCTTATATAAGTCTACAGAGTGGTCACTACCACTACAAGAAAAAGGGCCATGGAAGGGTCACAAATACTTTACGAAAGACACGCCATACAATTATAGGCCGGGCGAAGACTTGTATTTCAATTGGTGGCGAATGTACATTGATGGCAGGGACCTGTCTCGACCAATGAAGCGATTCAAGTACGTTCCCTTAGACAAACGATACTTTTGGCCAGCATGTCCCTACTGGATTATCCGACCCACTTTCACAATGGCTGCACTTTTGACGCAATTTTCTGGTGCACCTTTTCATGAGAACATGTCTATCCATGTGCTTGTTCACTATTTAGTACCTTGGGTTGTGAGAGCTATGCATTGCGCGGTACTTGGAAGAAAGTATGTGTCAGAAATTTTTTATTAAAATGATAGAAATACACATAATATTGAAGATAATATATCTTTCTTTGTAGATATGTGGATATGTACATGCACTACAATAAGACAGAGTTTTGTAAAGACTGGCATGCTACTGGGACATACGTGTGCATCAACTTGGATAAGGATCCCATTGATAAGATGCAGAGAGATGTAATACAAGAGTGCAGACTTCCAACACCGCCACCAAAAAATGATCAGTGGAAGGATTATTCCGATCAGGATAATGAAAATGGAATCGTCGTCAATGACAATCTCTGGTTCTATCCAGATTATCCAGATTATCCAGAAACGAAGTGGAGTCCTGATCACTTATCCTTCCCTTGGTTTCCGCCATATCAGGAACACCCAGAAAACGATGAATAATGCATTACGGAAAAAAATACTTTGCTGAATGCAATCAATTATAATAAAACTCGTGTTTTGTATATTTTCAAAATCAAGCACCCATTATTTATTAAGACAGCATAGAAAACCACATAAACAATAGTCACATATTATGCTAAATCAATCAGGCCAAGTGTGGCATTATCGCAGTAGTAATCTCCTCATATTTAATATAATTGAAGAAAGATTAAAATTAAAAATATTCGAATCAAGATTTAAGAACTTAAAGTTCGCTACACTACTACAATGAATTATAGTGAATTTAGCCAACAATTGTTGTTGATACTGTATAATAATGTAAGAATCATATATATATATATAGTAGGACATGGACATTTAGTAGTTAGTAGTCACTTCTTAAAATACTAATTTACTTCATACTTCACTGGAATTTTTGGTAACTCTAACTAATAAGTAGTACTCAAAGTAATAATTAAACCAAACGTATGTTACAAAGTCTGCCAGAGTTGGATTTTTTATTAACTTACTTTACTTCGCATGTACACAGAATTTTTATTAGACGATGTTGTTTTGAAAAATAGTAATCAAGTTTGCCAAATATTGTAGGACGATGGTGATTCCAATTTTTTACCAAAGTTTGGTAGAGTATCCTCCTGGAGGAATTCGTCGCGATGGAGTAGTCGTAGCCGGGATTGCTCCTCCGTTGGAGTGTCCATCTGAAATTGAAACACATTCTCTATGATGATAAATATATAGGAATATAATAATGGAAAAGTAAATACTGCTCTTGTAATCCCCATTGATCGACCCATTCGGGGTGCTTGATCCAGAGCTTGGTCCAGAAAGTGATCCAGTGCTTCCACTTCCCCCGTGGTAATGTCCATTGCTTGTAGAGTGATCAATGATACCAATAGTGGCATGCCCATTAGTCTTATTGGGAGAGATTCCATTCGCCATTATTGGTTCCCCAATGGTCACAGCTCCAATTGCTCCAACCACCACGTTGCGATTCTTCCTGGGTGTGTCAATCACGTCCCCAGCTTCCTTTGCTCCAAAAAGCCGATTGAAAGAGTCCCCCTCCGGACGGACCCTAGCCCTTGATGCCTTCACTTGTGGCATCTCTCCTCCAGTATTGAAGATGGATGATGCCATGTGATTCTTCACCTGCCTCGGAGTAGTAGCTGGAGAGCTGCTCTTCGTACTGGTTGGGGATGAGCCGAACATGTCGTTTGTCTCACCACCGGATGGTCTTGAAATTCTACAAAATAAAAAAACAAACAAATTTACTACTAGATCAGTTATATTCCCTCTCCACATTTATAATATCCATCACTATTGGTAATAATTAAGTATTCAATTATAGTACAATTAAATTCTCAATACGCAAATCAAAGCAAAAAGCAGAAAATTCTCAACCAAGCCGGACGAATTGGCCGTGAATGAATGGAGTATCACACATACCTTCTTGATAACTGATTTCCTACTAACTTCCCTGTCGAAACGTATACACGGAGGAACTATTTTGCTTATTCTGATGAGGGAAAAATGTCGTCGAAAGGAATTCCCAAAAATTAAAAAAAATGGGAAAAATTGCAGAAAAGGAAACAGAGACTCTTTGTTACACCAGTGCAGTAAATAGTGGACTAGAACTGCTGAACTCGTGGAGAAGAAGAAGACGAAGACGAGAAGGACGAGACATGCATTCAGCCCAAGCAAAACGAACCTTGTTGTGTTGCTAATACCAACTGCAACTTACTAACTGCTATGTAAGTATGCATGCATACATACCAGTACTGCTAAACTTGAGAAAGGTAGACGCCACGGATGATGGATGACTCATTATTAGCATGATACAGATACAAATAATAATGTTATTTTTAAGTACACCACTACCATCTTGAGTCGAGTACTTATAAAGGCACACACACTATATAAGTGTATATATGCTGGACAAGGGAAGGATCATGATGATGATGATGATGTAGGTTAGGCGTCCGGCCGGAGAGCTTTTGCATGCATAGGATTTAGGATTGATTGACTCATGCATTATTTCATTTTGCATTTTGCATGAATTTGGGACGGCATGAGAGCATTCTTTGCAATAATGGCCAAGGCTCGACAAATACGCAAAACAACTGGATAATCATAGATCTATATAATAATAATAAGAATGCAAAATGCAATGCAAATCTATCTTCTCTGCTCTTATCTTGTTCGTGGACGTAATAATTCTTGAATGGCAGATAGCTTCATAACTTTCGCAAGTAACAACAATGGCGAATCTAATAATAATAATAATAATAATGTGCAACTATTAACTACCCCATTGCTATGCTATGCTGGATATGCAATGCATGCATGCAAGCCTTGTTTTGAAAGTGCCAAGTTCAAGATAAAGACGTTGCTTTGCTCATTCATTTATATGATTTAGAGTTGAACGAACATTTTATCAGATTTGGGCAATCTCATCTCTACCTTTTAAAATTAATTAATTACACACCACAACCACCACTTCCACTCCACCTTCACTTCCACACCGTTCTCAAATAACCCTTCTTTTGTGATGAAAAATTTATATGAAAATATATTTATATGAAAATAAAACAAGAAAAATAAAATTCATGATTTTATTTATCATGCAAAATATGCTGCCTTGCTGTAAATTATCGGTATCATTGTCATTTGTAATTCATCGCAGGTTTTTGAAGATTGCAGATGATAATAGTAACCAATCTGTGGTAGTGGTACAAGAAAAAAAAATGCTTCATGTAATGCGTAACAATGATGCGATGGGATCAATAACACGATAAATAACATTAACTTCAGCTTTGGCAAATTGGAGATGCGTAATAAGCAATAGTAAAACGCGTAATAATAATATAATGAAATAAATACGTATTCAGTGCGTGTATTATTAATGTCTAGCCGACCCATTGCATTGGCAAATTAAATGCAAACAAAGGAGATTGTATTTTGTATCTGTACTTAAATGCATGTACTTGCTTTTCTACCTGTGTTTGTGTTTGGGTCATGATTCAACTCCATGTTGACGTCCAAATTACAATTTACAACTGACTAACAATCGTCCATGTCTCCGCATTTTACCATCATCCATCCACCAAATTTATTGCCTCGGTTTATAATAATAATAATAATGAAGTTCTTTTTTGTGAATGAGAGACTAAACCAGCACATCACACAGGTAGAAAACAGGTAGAAAGGGTCGGTCATTCTGCTGCTGCTGCAGATTCACTCAGGTGTGGAAGACACAATGCAATGCAATTGTAAATTTTGAGCGTATTATTACGGTACGAACTGTACAGATTAAAATTATTTAGCAAATCCACAAAATCATGAATGAATTGAATGTACATAAGTACTAGCGAATAATCAGCGACATGTGCATGTGAAAAGCTTATGTGAGCATGTATGTATCAGTACAACACCAACAAAATTGCTAATGATGATTGATCTAAATTTTGCAATTGTGAATAAATAAGACATTTCTAATTAAAGTTCAAATCCGTAGTAGCAAAGTGACACTGTTTCATTTTTGAATTGTAATTTAGACAGCACTACTTCATATAACCCCAGGATATGATTAAAACATGTGTTGTTAAAGTGCTTGTCATCATCCCTTAATTCACGATTTGAGATCTCAATAAACTGTGAATTTGAGATACAATGATTATGATTATTCATCATGTTAGCTGTGAGATTTATGAGTACTCTTCCAGTATCCAGTATCTATTTCTTATCGGGAACACATATTTGGTGAAAGTGGATCAAGTGTGAAAATAAATAATCTTGGTAGGGTGTGAGATTGAGTACACAAGACATGTTGTTGTACTCATGAAATGAAACAATAATGCATGGTCTTTACTTAGAGGTTATTCATATGCTATACATTAGGGTTAAGTCACATTGTGATAAGAAACACTAATCCTGTAAATGAAGGTGATTAAGATAAAATATGAAGCAGTATAATGACAACATTTAACATTCTTAAAATTTTCTATCATTATGTTCGTGACCCAACGTTGGCAATTTTATTAATTTTGAATGTGAAAATTAAGCACGGTCAAAGGTGGATATCACTAAGCTAATTTAGTCTATAATAACTGTCTAATAAACACAACAACTAAATAAACGAACAGTTAATCAGGATTTTTTTGCAATTTTGTAATCTGCAATTACATAAAATAATAGCTTGAAATTTTGTACCAACATGCCAAAATACAATGGAAACTGTAATAAACTGTTCATAAAATTTGAGACACAAAGACAACAATTTAAGAACAGCATTCCGTCATATTATCCTGCTAACTACAATGCCTGTGCATTCGATTATTTATTATTCTTGTTGCAAGTCTAATTTGCAATCGGTGAGTAAGTCTGGTGATAATGTGATAAGAGGTAGATTTTGCAAAGTTAGAAAAATTAGGTAGAAAGATTATATCTCATATTTCGCTTTTGACTAAAAATGAAAATGCATGTTATACACAAGTATCAACAATACCCATTTAAATTCAGGGTCATAATAATAATGCAATTACGCTACTTCAATACGGATGGAAAGGGAACGTCAAAATAGAAACAAGGGTGGAATGGAAATACGACACTTTCTCTGCAGAAAAGTTTGTATATCACACAATAAAAGAAACTCGATACCTTTGTTGTGGCGACTTTATGGACAAGCATTTATTGCACATTATTTATGGTTCATTGTTTTATTATGACTACAAAAATCAATTAACTTGACCCTAACGGCCCTAACCAACCAACTCAAGTCAATTTTATTATTAGAGTTTACAGTTTATTTGTCACTTGCAGCAGTGCACTTATTTCTTTAGCTGGATAATTAGAGAGTTAAGTCTGTGTTGGGAGCTAATGTATATTCAACCAACTCTTCCACAACCTCTTTTGAAATGCAAAATGTCATCAATTTGAAGTCGCAGAGCAGAGGAAACTCTGCATCTTAATTCACACGGATTCCTTTCTTTCATGATCCATTAATGAAATAATCTCATCCCATCCATTGTGATCTGTTGAAGATGTCGACGACTGTTTGTTAAAACTTGTCATTAGCAGTGGAGGAACCCACTATTCAGTCAACAACCAACATCTCTGATAATTTTCTCCTCAGAGTTCCCACCACACAAGCACAAAACACAACAAACAACTCCCCTCCCAAAGATTTGGATTTAAATGAATGAACAAATGGCTCGTGAGAAGAGAAATGAACCTCATCGCATCCAAGAATATACGAATCATTTAAATTTTAAATCCAGTCCAAATAATGCGTCTAACGGTTCATCTTCTTCTCCCACTCCAGCCAGATGGAAAATCTTAAGTGACTAATCGTCAGACCACTTTTTCTTCATCTTTAACTTTACGTACTTGCTCGCAAACCTTTTCAACTTTAGTGCACAACATGCAAGGAAGGAACGCATTTCTAGAAATCTGTGTGTGTTTTATAGTCAATTTTTTGTCCAACAACTTCACACGCTTTGAGTTTGAACGAATAAGCTTCCACTCTTCTCACGATAAGCTGTATGGTATTTTTTGTTGCTTTAGTAAGCATTTCCAACAACATGCTTCACCACACCCAAACCGGATACACCAAGACATTTGTATTTCGCAATTTTGACTTATTATTGACTGTCTGAATAACTTCTACTTGTGTGTCCCGTTATTTTGCCAAATTTCACTGTCTAGCTTGGCTTTGGACAAAAAACTGGTTGAAGTGGAAATAGTCCAGGAGAAGACAGACTATTCCTCTTCTTCTTCAGGCACGGTTGGAATTTGAAATAATAAAAAAAACTGTTTTCTAACATTGCGATTGTATGTTGTCGTAATGAAACAGCAAATGTAAAAATCCAATCCAAATTTTAGAAATCCCTTGATCCCAACTGTACTCTATTTTTTAGATTGTGGAATTTATTGCACTTATATATTTTTACAAACTCCGGCAAATACATGTATGCAAAAAAACTCGGAAGGAATCACAACATTCAATTCTTAAGCGCGTTTGTTTTACAAAGTATGCAAATTCTACTTATTAATTATAATTAAATCATAATTCAATTCAGGCCGAGTTCAGTTCAGTGGCAGTATCAATGAGCCCGCAACATGATTTATTAACTCAACGCGAATGTCCAATGTACAAAGTTAACAAACGCATAAATAATGCGCGAGTGAGTTAAATGCGTGGTTTGGTTTCACTTTAATGAATGGATGAAATATATCTTGAGATACCTGCTATGCTGTCTAAAATATTAACCACGTTGTTATAATGATGATACGCAAAGTTTAATGAAGAGCAGGCAACAACAAGAAGACAATAAAGTATCGCATGCCATTTCTCATCTTCACATGATGATATTTTACTGCATTTAAAAACTGCGACCTTATCTGATAAACATTTTTGCAAGCCAACTTGTAATGGTATTGGGGCTTAATAACTGAATCTTATGTCTTCCAGGAGAAAATAGTGTAAAATTCTAGGCCAAATGAAATTTAATCATGTTTAGAATTATGAATTTATGAATGCGACGAAATCATTGCCCAGATTATTTCATTATAGTTGATTTGACTTAACTCATCCTCTCAATTCATATGCATTATTGTAGATAACAAATAAATTTTCTCGTCACTCACTGATTGCTTATTAAACTTAAGTTCACTTTAATGAATTCTATTTATAGTTAAGTACGTCCAAAACATATTAGTGGGAATATGTGATGAACGTATCATTATCCCAATGCAAATTTGCTTTCAGATCTTTACACACAATATGTGTAATCAGTAGTAGCTCCTCAACCAGCCAACCAGGAGTTTAATAAGCAAATGGTTCACTTAAACTTTCAAGAGTTTCAAATCCCGTTACTCCCTCATTATTCGTAGCATGTCAAACTATTTATTTATTTATTTATTTCTGTTCTTGTCCCAATCATAAGTGATGATCGAGTCATTATCTCATTGTCATTTCAGATGCTACTGCTTATATATAATGCGCATTATTTATGAATATAAATGAATGTGTGCTTCCATTATGACTTCTTGTACACGGTGAAAGAAAAGTGCCCCACTTTTGTATGACTTGTACGCTTGTACCATTGATTGATTGATTGGTAATTGGCCCGATTTTATTGATTTGATTTCGAAAACTTTACAAATACAATAGAATTTGTGGACAATGCAAATTATTTTTTACCAGTTTGTAAATCACAGGTTTGTACAGGGATGGAAGAAAAGGGTTGCTGATTGATGAATTCAAGATGACGCGTACAAAATTAATCATATAACTACGTACTGCTCCTAAAATCTATTGCAAAATTGCATTGGTCGAAGATTCAATCAACCCAGTTTTATTTTGTGTACTAATTGGATTCAAGGTATACACGGTAAAATATAATACTAACAAAACAAGAAATGGCTTGATGATAAGAGTAAAATCATCAGAATTCTTAGCACGCCCCTTTAATACCACGATGCATGTCAACACTTATCACTCCTCATTTAATACAAGATTATATCGAGAAGGTTAGGTTAGCAAAGCAATGTCGATCCTGTTAACACCTAGATTTTTTTTTATTGTCGGATATGAAGTTAGCTTAAACCGAGACACGTGTACGATGATAATAATGTGACACGTGACAGACAGACACACCAATCAACCACATATATATCTATATCTATGATTTGTGTTAAAGATTTGATTCGATACTACATAATGAGGAATGAGGAAGTGTAAATGTTATTATTGGAAGATGCATTGGAATTCAAAAAAAGTTCTGGGTGGCATGCATCGCAATGGCACATCATCGCGATAACCTCAACCTGACATCACTTTGGAATTATTAAGTTCCAATCCAAAATTAGCTTACTGTCCACGTATACAATGTACGAACTTCGATCCACTCTTTTAAAACTTAGCGTTTTCATCCACTACCTCTGTATGAATTGTTAAATACTAATAAGTAAAAACGGGCTGATTCAATAATGGCAAATTGTTTTTGAAAGTTGGCAAGTGAATAGCTACGCAAATTTTGATACCGTTTTGTATATGAATATATGGGCTGTCCATATGTATAGGTTGCATACATCTTATCTGCATGCGGTCTTATTTACTTTTTTGTTCAATAACAACAAGATAGAATAGAAAAACGGGGTATTATAAAAAGGGAGACCAACCATCCTGATGAAAAAAAGTTGACAGGAGAAAACAAAATGAATAGAACAACAACAACAACAGAAAAGAATCATCCATTACAGAAAAACGTCGTTGTCTCTATTTATTTAAATTCTTGCAAGCCACCGGCATAATGAGAATAATGCAGATGCAGAGCAGATCAAATGAAGGACGACGCAAAACAAATCTTTGAATAATGAAATTCAAGCAATAACACATAGCATTCAAACAATCTGTTAATAATTATGAAGATAATTATAACCGGATTGATTACAAGTTGGCTGATTAAGATTGACTGCATATATCTGTACACTCACACATATCCTAAATACCATTACGATTGAAAAGAAAAATCAGCAATATGAAACCATATACATATGCAGCAGTACTGTTTAAGTCGTAATGAACAAATGATTCTGTTTTCTTTGGATTCAAAACCATTCTGTGATGATAGTCTTGTTCTGTGTGATTAACAAATTATCAACTGCTTTGAATCATGATGATGACGATCATCATCATCATGCATACCTGAATTCAATTCAAACATTGGCGTGGTTGGGGTTAGACACAACTTATACAGTCATTATTATCATTATATTCTTCGTGCCATGTCAAGTTTCGCAGAAAAATGTGGGGAGTCTTTTCATTGTGGGTACGTAAAACAAGTAGCATTGAAGCATAAGGGATGATGATGGTTCATTTACCAAAAATGTACATAGTCAGTTGTGGAAGGAAAGGGAAAACATTCCACAATGATGGATTCTTTCGAAGTGATGTATGGAAAAGGTAGCAAAGGTGAAGTCAACCCGTGATACTCTTACCACGAACTATCATCTATCATTCATCAACCCCTCATTTTCCTCCATAAAGTTTCTTCATTCCGTCCAACCAAACGTATGGGACAAAGTCACTATTACAAGAATAAAAAAGTCTCAAAGGAAACCACAAAATCCAACAAACGAGCAAAGTTCGTCTCTGTCACTGATACCGTCGTTTGGTGAACCTCAGAAGCTGCAATAATAATAATACATGAACCAAGCTGCAAGACAATTCAGACCAACAAACCAATAATATACCAATATTTCTTTTTAATCAGATTTCTTGTTCAAATTCTCATGAGAATTTCTCATACTTAAAAAATCCGTATTGGTCACAACCTTGCACACAATCTGGGAAAATTATATATTTATTGGCAGAATTTTGCACATACATGTGAACCCACGAAATTAAACAATGAAAGGAAGAGCTGGTTTAAAACTAACACCAAAACTTTTTAAACTTGTGCAACCTCACCTGCCCTGAAAATTGCAAAAGTAACAGTGCCGAGCTAAACAAATAAAGCCAGCGCTAACAAAAAAAGAACTTGTGGTTTTGTTTGATAGGGAAATGGTTGACGTAGTGGTTATAAAATGCTCAAGATTTATATTTACAAGGCAAGTGATCACTGTAGTACTTCACTTGGGGACATATATGCACGTCTTTAACAATCTTTGACAAAATGAGTCAAGTTGATACACTTGAACCTCAAGTAGAAATTTGTAACTGTACTAACAAACCAAATAGCATCAGTCAGTAGCATTAACAGCCAAACAAGCCAACTACTTGATGGAGGAGAGTGCTTTTCAAAAAATATAAGCAAAACATTAACAGTGTAACAATAATGATTTCTTTTTACTAAGCGGCTGCTCTGTGTAAGTATGTAGGAGTGAAGAAAATGCAGTGCAATGGTGTTGAATTTTAAACCACTTAACTCATGATAACATTTTAACTTAACCATACAATTCCATCTCTTTGGGTCTCTCACACAGAAGATATTGTTGATTAAGCTCAAATTGTTCCGTTTGTTGGATCGGTAAAAGCCATTTTTCTCCTTTGGGAAATCCGACGGTCTAGTCTAAAAGTATCTTATTCTATTTGTTGAGATATTTTTTGAGACTATATGAATTTCCTGGATAAAGCTGATTTTGTTAAGTATGCAATTTTCGAAAAAGGATTAAGCTTATACCTATATCGAATTGTCATAATTTTATGGTCAACACAACCAACAGTGATTTGTATAACCATGTCTCTGCTTCATTGCCGTTCATCGCGGTCTCAAATCCGCATTAAATAGCACTTTCTGTTCGTTCAAGCCTTATTATTTTCTCATAAAGTAGTTCGGTTAAATGTGACCGACCAGGATAAAATTATTCGTCAAGGTAAAAACTTCCTACCCTTGCTATTACTATCGTAAAATTGTAAAAACTGCCGAATCCACAATCCGCTAACTGTCACAATGCCACAAAGTAGAAGAGTTAGAAATTTGCATGGCATTGTATCGCAGAATATAACAATAACGAAGCGTGAAATCCGACAAGCAAAACTGTATCAATGTATATAGATACTAATGAGGAATAAATATACAAAAACATGGCAAAATGAAACTATTCCGCAGGCAGACTTTGATGTGTTTGTTACGTATACGTAAAATTAGCTCTGCTGCAGTCTGTGTATAGACAATTTCAATCAAAGTCAAGCCGAGTGACAGCAACAACAGCGAAAAATCAGTAGCAAACAAACAATGACTGCATTTTAGTGAGTGCATTTCTTCTTGCAACTCTTTTCCAAGTTCAAGGTAAGTTGGCTTTACAAAATAATAATATAATGTGAGAGCAAGAGCAACCTACATTTTAACGCAGCGTGTCTTTAAAAAAAATCATCCCTTCTTTCTCACTCTTCTGTTGATGTGGACCCAATATGTATGACAATGCCCTGCCTAAAGTTATATTTCATTTTAACAGATAAATTTAAATTTTGCTACTTCATCTCAATCTCTCTCTGTTTACAGTAGCTTAATTTTAACAACAACAATATGACGTTGAACGAACGTATATCGAAGATATCTTATTCTTGACTAGAATTTACTACTTGCAAGCGTATGTATTTCGATTAACATACAGTAGTAATCATCATCATCATCATCATTGGCAAAAAATTATTTATATTTTATTTTTACTGCTTGTTTCAAAGTAAGTACTTGACTAATAAACTACTCACTCAGCTCAAATACAACGGTGGTTGGTTGCTGCAGGATTTACGAAGAAATCACACAATTTTCTTTTTCGTCTCATCTTTCTTTTATATACTTACATCGAAGCTAAACCAAAGCAAAGCAAACCACAAAGCATTTTAGGAATTGAGGACAACTTTTTTCACAAGTTTCATTGGAAATAGCTCAATTTTAGTTTCTGTGCGTTTCGTGATTTAGTTTTTTATTTGAAGAGTAAATCTGTTTAAAAAGTGGTTTGATGCAGGTAATCAAGTGTGTTTGTATGCATTTGTTTACTTTCGTCAAAGTCAAAGGGTTATCAAAAATTATTATTGAGCCAAAATCAAGTTTATCACACACATGAACCTTATGAGACTGTGCCTTATTAAATTGTCATTTAAAGAAGAATGCTGACATTTTGAACAATAATTACAATTTTCATTAAATTTGACTGATTTCTAACTTCATCGTAAAAATTCATCATTCTGAGAAACTCGCAAAATCATGAAATCAATTAGATGCTTATTCCTTTTACTGTGTAAATAATCATGCACATATACTAATATAATGAGGCATTCCCTATGATGAAGGGCATTATTATTGCATTTTGACTGCATCTGCTGTTGCATTCTATTCTTCATTGGAAAATTCTCAACAGTTGCACCACATTTGCCTTGTTTATTCCAATTTGTGTGTATGAGACCAGCCTGCCTGCTGTCATGCCTGGCTTTGGCTTTAATTTAATTTAATTTAAACACAAGTTCATATTCTCCACTGTGTAGCTGTACTTACTCAATACAGTTTTACGGAGATTAAGGCGTCATCCGATGATGACTAAATGACAAAAGTTACATTAGTGCTTTACGGAGCTTTCCAATTCTACACTTGATTTTATTAGTTTGCATGCAGCATTTGGAACTAACTTACTTTATTTAGTGAATTGGATTCCCCTTAATCCATTCTTAATATCACATCTTTTACTTGACTTGAACAAATTAATGTATCATATATATTTGAATTCTCACGCTTAAAACAATACAACCCATATCATTACTGTATTGTGGTTTGTATGAAAAGTTTCAAAATTTTGTTGAATTTAGACTCGATCGATACTATTCAAATTTGAGATTTATTAACTTTTTTCATTTGATTTTAGTTTTTCCTCACCACAAGTGAATGCATACATACTTAAATGTCATGTAAATTTGTATGTTCTTTGGTTGGTTCATTGGTTTACCAAGAAAGAAAAATCGTTGCAAATCATAGAATTTGAATAGAGTCATTAGTTGGTTGGATGGCATGCATGGGAACAAAATTTCTAATATTCTTGTGAAGCTGCTTGTCTACGTAAATGTGTCAAAGACAAGAGTCATTAGTTGGACTTGATTGAATCCAGTGCGATGATGATGGAAGGGAATAGGCAAAACGTGAATACATTTTTAATGTTAAACCAGTCAGTCAGTGTGAATGAATGGTGTAGTGAACAATCTCACAGATGACAGATTACTTAAAAAATCTGTGAATTTATTCTATTCCTCCTTCATTGCTTGCTTATATAAAACATTTTGGGGTAATCAAGCCAGGTCTTCATCTCAAAAGTTAAATTATAGTTGCCACCTGCCTCGATCCATAATTTTCATTTCCTCAAGTGAATGACTTTGAAGTTGGGAAATTGTGGTTGATAGATTTGGGCATAAATCACGAACACGATTAAAAGTTTGTGTGTGATGATTAGAAATGAATACTAAAGGCGAAAACAAACCAGTTTAAGTTTATGCTTGAGTGTGTGTGTGTGTATGTTTGCTTGTGTGTGTAAATTGAGGAGTTGACATTCTTCTTGGACACCATTCTGACACTATGACAAACGATTCGGACCGAAATTTAAGTGGATCAACATTTCAAAACAACATTTCAATTTAATGACAAGCGTTCAATTAATTTTTCTTAATGATAAACTCCATTATCCATCAAAATGCGACTTGGATTTGGATGTAGACCTGTTTTTCGGAAGGGGAAAGCAAGACCACAATCCTCCATTTTGAATACAAATAATGCAATTGTATGTGTCTTTAATAGTTTTACTCTTCTGTTAACAAGGAGGCTAGGAGGCTATTATAACTGACGGACTGACTTGACTAACATAAACTAAGTGTACATGTGTGCTACGTGTCAATGTTTATTTTAATGATTATGTTTATTGAACTAAAAGTTAAAGAACAAGAAAATTTAATCGCTTTGCCCAAAACTGCCACTACCCCTGGTCTTATTTTGCCATAAAATACGCTCCTCTGTGCAGTTAGTAACACAAAATGCAATCTACTAAAATTCCAATTTCCATACAACCACCATAACTTCAAATTAAACACTGTTATATAGAAAGTATATATGCATGATGTTCTGTATTACATGTTAATTACTCGGATTTATAATTAAAACTGCAATTGTAAAAGTCAAGAGAATAACAATTATTTAGAGAAGAAGATTCCCATAGTGCTAACTGGCTCAATTGTAATTAATCTGTCCATTTAAGCGAAACACGCACTTGACTTAAAAGAAAGCTGTTGTGTGAATGTGTAATACATAATAAACAATGGATGGAAATGCCTTGCTTGCCAGGAGAAAAACTCTATTGGTGGTGACTGACCAGCAGCAGCAGCATTCATTGTACAGAAACATAATGATTGTTATGATGTATTACGGAACCAGTTGAGTTGATGATGTCCGTTGGTCCAACACCGGACACGACTACGTATGAGCAAAATGCTTGTAGCAGTAATTTTCTAAAAGTATTCAATTTAATTACACACCATTACGTAGTAATTTAGCAAATATGGGCATCCAATTTTAGCATTGTTTAGTAAAAATAAGATTTGATCCACAAAATCCTTATTTCACCTTACTCGATACAGAATTATGACCAGGCTATGCTATTGGCATTTATCACCCCATTTTCGTTCATTTATAGTAAAACTCATAATTTTTGTGGTCATTTGAACATATTTATTATCCATATTTCATTATATGTGAGAGCCCGTGCTACTTGGAAATGGACTTTCTACACGCCTTAAAATTTCTAAAATTGCTTTCTTAAAGCTAATTGCCCTCTTCGTTTATTTTACGGAAGAAGAATAATAATAATACAACAAACAGTATTCAGTTCCATTAAGGAATTACCAAACCCAATCAAACCAGCCAGATGCATGTATGTTTGCATTGCTATTAAGATAAGTTACACTGAACTTTATTCCAAATGAATGGTTGGTTGGGCTTAACTGCATTTTCTAATCAAGAAAAGTGGACTCAGTCAGAAGGCTGGACATTTCATTTTCATTTCGGAAGAACAATTAGTGCGTAGAGTTTTATCAGACGGACAAATCCTCCTCCCTTTGCTTTGCTGCATCCTTGAAAATACATACTTTGGTGCACTTGTCCATATTGCACCATGCAAGAAAACCAGACCACCACCACCATACACACACACGCACTATTTCCATTAATTCAATGAAATTAGCAGAAGAGCATAAATTTAGGGATAAAGTAAATTACTTTTGTATTCCGCCCCTGCTGTCCTGCCACAAATGACCGCAGTAATAAGACACACAATTTATTATTTATTGGTGAATACAAACAAAACAGAAGTATCTATCTGCCCATTTTCTCTTGCACTGTAATAACAACCCAAAAATCTATTTGAAAATCACAAAATAAAGTTAAGTATGCTCTTTTCTCTCAAATAATAACGAAAAATCTGATTCTTCTTCCGAATAAATAAATTCTTAAAGCTTAAAACAAACAAATCATTTTGTCGACTGTCGATAAAAACTAGCTCAATGAACGGGATTTGACATGAAATAATGCTAAAATCAAAACCCCATCTTCGCATGAAGGAGTGGAGATATGATGTAGATTTATTATAGTTGTGCTAATGTTTCTTGCATGAGTTGAATATTAATTAGTTGAACAAATATAAATAATAACGAAGTGAGATGGCACATTCGAACCTATTTCTGTGAATATCTAATAAAAAAGACTTACCCATCAAACTTTATGTTTTATGTTTGCGAGAAAAGTAATTAAAAGAAAATATGAATGAATGCATTTTGACTTGAAAACGGTATTCCGTAATTAAAATGTGCGTTTATAATGCTCATTTTATTACCTTGCTAACACACATTAAACTTTTTCGTCCAAATCTTTTGAAATGGAAATATCTTGAAATTACATATTGTTCCTCCCAGAATTATGTGGATATTGGGTAAGTACTTATAGGTATGTATATAAGTTTTAACCGTGAGATACTATTAATCAAAAATGCATCCAATGATACAGTAGGACTCAATTAAAGTAGACCGGTTTCGGATTCATAAAGAATTTCTTTAGCGCAGTCGGAACTTGAGTTCAATTGTTAATTCTTGGTTTTACTCGCCTTTATCGGTTTAAAAATCAATATCATCCGCCAAATAAAAATTAAATTATGTCGGTAATGAGTTGTGGATGAATTGGAGTATATTTTCAATTCACAAGGAACAGGTCTTTTAGCTGGTGCTACTACCATACCACACACTGCATGATTGCAAATCGTGAGTAGTTCAAGTAATAAAAGACAACCGGTCATTTGTCTTATTGAATCAATCAACTGAACTGAATCAATCAGTCAGAAAATGCCGAAGGTGATTTTTTTGCTTGTAGTGCAATTGGCGATTTGACAACTTAACCTTTAAATTTGTACAAATTGTGCAAAAAACCAGTGGTTCCAATTAGTTGGCAAGAACAAATGGCAAACTTTCCTTTGCTATTTACTAGCCTTTCTTTTTCGTGTAATAAGACATAACTATTCTGTCGCATGTTTTTATTATATACAGACCAGAAAACATTATTTATGATTGATTTAAATTTGTAAAAATTAACCTTTAAACAAAGTCTAATTTGTCAGGAAAAACTTAACCACAAATACTCACCAACCCACTTTTGTAGTTAATTCCCTTATAAAATGTGCCAACTAATAAAGAAAACAAGATCCAGATCGTGCCAATGACTGTACGTGATGATAACAAGGGTGAAAAACATCCTGATCGTCTTTCGTCCAAGTAAATTGTTCTTTTTGATTTCTCATTATGAAAAATAACCAGCTCATCCGCACGTCTTTCATTACTTTGCAGAGAAACACTTAATTCATATCAAATCTTTCTTGACCTGAAGGTTGCTTTTTTATCTGTAGATCATCTCATCCAATTTTAATAACAAGAAAGTCTCAGTTTTTTAGTAGCGCCGCAGTTCTCAATTGTCCACTATTTTCACTTGAATGCAAATTTATATCTTTAATTGGGATTAAATCTTCTAATAACATCTCATTTTCAGTTGAAGCAGGCAATCTAGGTTTTAATACTACTAGAATCATAATCTGATAAATGGGACGAATCTTTGCCATATTTTATATAAACTTTACATGCATTAATCAAACTACAGTATGTACTTCTACAAATTAAGATATTTTTGATTTATTAGCTTGATTATGCGATTACAAAGTATTTTTAATACCGATGAGGCAGTGATTAATGAGGGACACTATTATTGGTGCTCCTATTGTTAAGTAATTTTAATATAGTGTTTAAAATCTAATCTTCACCAACAAAACTGCAAGATGGGAAGGCTGGAAAGAAAGAAAAGAGTGATTTACGGAGTTGACCATGTTTTTCCCTTGGGCATTGTTTCATTTAATTTTACTACTGTTTATGATATGGGCTTATTATAATATAATTACACCCAAATTATTACTCAACTCGGTTTCCGGGAGGAGTAAGTCAGCACGGTTGAAATTATATACGCAAGCCCAGATTGTTAGTGAAATGTGGTGATTATTATTGCTGGGTGCTAATGAGTCAGAGTTGGTCAATAATCTCCATCCGCTCTTCATTACACAAAAATTTGACCGGATTTTCTTTATTTCAAATCAAATGCACAATTTACTTTAGAACACAACACGTCACGATCAGCAATTTCACATTTTAACCAATTGCAAAAGTATATGAAACGATGTAAATAAGTCAAAATCTCAAGTAAATTGATTAAGCCAAATTTCTATTTCAAGTCGTAAATTACGTGGGCATCGTGATTATCTGTAATTAATGTGCAAACAATGAATGTATCTTCTCCCATTCTATCTTAATTAATTGTCACGGTTCATTGCTTTCTTTTCAATGCAAGCAAATTTTAATTGTTCCTGATCCTGCCATGCCATGCCATACAATTTAATGATTTAATGGAATTTCTTTTTAACTCGAGGGAAATAAGACCAGACCACCATAATTTTCATTATGATGCTATTTAATTTCGTGAAATTGTACCACAATCAGCGAAATGAATGTGACGTGAGAGGGTAATAAGTAACGTGGCCCTCCAAACATATATATATACCTTCACTCAGAAACCTTATTTAACCTACATACACATGTCTAACTATACGACAGTTTTTGCACATATACGAGCAAAAATTGAGTTCTAATTGGACCTTGCAATTAACACTACCATCCCCGAAGACGGAAACACAATCAGATATTAAATGTATATAATTAGGCCGAGAAGTGAAGCAGTTGTTGCATTGGATTCGAATTTAATGAAGCTTTAATAATAAATGCCACTCTCGTTTTGTACTTATTATACACTTAAATGCAGTGCCAGCCAGCCAAGAAAGAATTAACAACAACGACGATACCAAAAATTGCTGGTGTAGTGGTGCATCTCATTCTTTCTGACAAACCCGCAATGCAGTCTCCGTTATTTCTTCGTCTTGTCCTGTTATACTTCCTCCTCTCTTGAAATTAATTTTAATTGGTTGGTCTTTTGTTTCTTGTGTGAAGTCCAAGTTTCAAAATCATCGTAAGAAATTGAACTTAAATCAGACTTTTGTTCCTTTTGTTTCGTTGTTTCTTCATCATCCCAAGTAAAAATATGGATAATTGGATTTCTCTTTGAAAAAATAATGAATTGATTTCCGCTATTGCTCTCTATTCCTCTCCTATTTACGCGGTGTTCAGGACAGTGAACAATTGGATGACATACTGCGAGGACGAGAAGGATGACGAAAATTTAAGCATATCCATCCATCGTCATACAAGAAAGAAGGAAGAAAAACGACGGTGAGGTTATGACCAGCGGGTGGGATGGATGGATGGATAGATTTATTCGTATATCATCATCATCAGTACAGATATTTTTAGTATAGAAATAATAATAATAAGACGGATATGAGGAAACGAATCATGACAATACTTCATGTTTGGGCTTATTTATAACTAACGAGCGAAAAAAAATCTACAACCTAACTGCGGATAAAATTGAAATTTCTTGTACATTTCGTAAATCAGAAGTCAATCTGACAAGTAGCAGGCAGACCTGCCAATACAAAATGTAAAGAGAAGAGAAAACGGTCCTCACGATTATTTTGCTGAAACTAACTGACGACGCCCAAAAAAAATTTTGATATCTCATTGCGCTCTACATAGATGGATGAAGTAGGGGATGAGAAGAAAGTCCACATTAATCTGTTGCACCGTGTCTGCAATGTAATTTACAGGAAGAGGAAAAACTACTGATTTCAAAATTGGATGAGATTTCAGATTTTTACACAAAATGCTAACAATAGAAATATATTGGTAAAGTAGGCAGGTTTATATCAATGTTATAAAAACACACTACTGCATGCACCTACCTGGAATTTGAGATGCGATGCAATTCCATCCTATAAATTCTAGCAGTCTCATCCTTCGCCTAAATTCTGAAAAATCTACCACATTCTACTCTGCGTGATACAACGAATCAGGTTTAGTTTGAGCTTCTTCAATATTATCAATAAATAACTCATTACACATTCAAACTCGTGCATAAATTGCAATTTCCGACTTAACACAGACTGATGAATGTTATGTTTGTTGCAGTAGGGCATGTAAATTGAATTCCTTTTCTATTTCACCCAGCCATCCATCCAATCTACCTCCTCTTCTTCCCTCCGCACCGCACCTACTACTTGACTTGACTTTTGGCTTATTTGAACCGAAATTGAAATACAACGTACATATAAGCCTTGTCACCTGTTATAAACCTGACCCCAATTTATCCGTGTGATTGAATGGAGAAACAGCTCAACTACATTTTCACTTTGAATTCGTGCCACGACATTGCACATTCAATTATTGCCTCCAATTCAAAGAAAATCTAACTAGGTAACTAACTAAGAAGTTGTTACTCTTGACGTTTCTTCAACCCGGCAGCAGAGCACAAAGTTTCGAATAATTTGTTTGCTTGTGAATATATTTCTACAAGTCGTGAAGAGATGTTGATCTAATTTTCTTGTTCACAAAGCGAAATCTGATGTAACTCAGGAATAAATAAATGGATGTTCTTAAGAATGACTAAAATTAGCTCAGAGGCAAAATACATTGGCATTGTAACATTCATTCTACATCTCGTACAACATCTTCCTCATCGTCTTCCTCATTTTTTGCCCGTTTTGGACGTTTCGTTCCATCATTGCATTGCATTGCATTGCATTTACGGAGACTGAAAGGGTGTCTGTGAAAAAGTTTTGGTTGGAGCTGCTCTTTCCATCAACTTTTTTTCCAAATAAATTGATCTCTATTTTCAGTTGTATACATGCATACATCTTCTTTTTCCCTCAAGCGATGAGCTTTACAATTAACGAATTGCTTCATTTTCTACTTGGATTGCTTATAGATATCCATTATTGGTTTGGGGTGGATAAACTTGTTTGCTTATATTCATCATCAGAATTGATTGACTAAAATCACGAAAATGTTAAACACATTAAAAACTAAGCGAAACTGGATACTTTACTCTACCAAGCTTGCATCTAGTTATACGCCAAAACTAAGGAAATGAGGGATTTTGTGTATAATACAATTTGGCCAAATTCTTTATGTTTAAAGAAATTTATAATACAATCTGTTTAAATGATTTTTAGCTTTTCAAACATGGCAGAATTGGAAATTTATTCGTGGTTTAATTACATTTAATTAACCCTTGTTCGTCTTGGGTGACCAATGCGATTGATCTTATATGTGACAAAAGCGCATTCTTATGTTAAAGACTTTAAATTGAAAAAGGCTAAAACTAATTGACTTTCTATTAGTTCGCAAATTTGTGTCTCATTTTCTTAAATGCATATTGAATGTCGCAGTGTTAATAAGATTTTCAATAAATTTTCATTGTTTAAAAATAATCGAACATGCAATGCATTCCAATCTATTCAGGTATTTCTAATCGATAAAATGTAACTGTAAACTTGACCCAAGCACAGAATAAAAGTCAAACGTATGAATGGTTTCTTACCAAATGCTTTCATGTCAGGCAATATTTAACCGAATTAAAGCAATTCCGCTCTTCATTTCTTATTAGATGTTAACACCTGTATTAAATCCCAGCACCAGTCCACCAAGCAATTTAAACTGATTAAACATTAAATTAAGCATTAAATCAAAATTGAGACCTGTCCACCTTAATTGTTTGATAAATGAATTCGCCCCAGTTTCAAGCTCTTTGAAGAAACGTAACATATTTTAATGAGAAGAGAAAAAAGTGGAGATTTTACCCAAGCCAGACATCGTCCAAATTAATCTCAACGTCGTTTGACCCAAAAGGTGTGAAACAAAGATGCTGTACAATACACCAACTACATATACATATACAACGATGGTGCGGTGCGTGTACAGAGTCACCCCTCCCTTTTGAAGATCTGTTTTTTACACAGATTAATCAAGACAAGCTCAAACTCATTCATTAATCCAAATTCAAGTCACATTATGTTTTTGATATGAAGTTGTGCACTCACGACTCACACCCCGTGAAATTATGGAAGAAAGTGGCGAGACGACAAGCAGACAAACCTAACCTAGCACTCTAATGTGAACAGATTCATTATCATCTTATCCTCATCCATCTTCTTATCACTGGGGAGTGAAACGGATTAAATTGGATGATACTAAACTAAACTGTACTGTACTGACTGAATGACGATGATGAGTCTGGTCTACGGTAGAAATAAGAAACACTGCCCTTTTCATGCTCAGTCGGAACTACGGTCAACTTCCTCAGGTTTAAAGTAAAGTAAACTATTATTATTATTATTCTTATGCGAAAAGAGCTCATCGTCGTCTTTGGTAGAAAATTTGAATGGATCATGGAACAATGAAAATTGCGGTGAAAATGATTGAATCAAATGCAATGGATGAGATGGATCCATTCCATTACTGAACAGAAACAAATGAGGATAATAAAAATAAGGATTCATTAATCTCCATTGTTTACCAATTATTAGGCACAAGCCGAATTGAAACTTGGTCTAAATAAAGCCATAATTTTGAGACAAATGAGCAATTAGAGCTTATGATCAATAATAATAATAATGATAACAACAACACGATGGAGAAGAGAGAGCAACGTACTTATGTATTACATACAAACACACGTACTTGTACAAATACATATGAGTTTAAATACCTTTCATCAAGTACCTCTCAATCTCAATCTCATCATAAATGGCTCACTCAACCTTATTTTTGGACGGTACAGTGTATGGTCTTACTAAATTCATGACATTCATGAGTGGCAATATCCGTCGGTAAAACTTTGTTGGTTGCAGATAGATAGATATCTGAATATCTGTACGATGACAGATCCATTTTCTGAAGAGTTTAATAAGTTTGCAAAAAAAAGTGGAACCAGCCAATCCCATTTTGACTGACGGAGCAAATTCAATAGAAACGCTGATTACTTTGTTGTATACGTTTCATAATGAACGTGTATAAATGATACCACGACGAAACATCATAATATAAAGATGAAGAAAAAGGTGACGAATTGAGAAAATGTGTCAAGTTGCCCCTTTACATTGACTTGTTTGAGAGACATAGCAATGCATTGTAAAAAAAGCAAGTTCATACTGTTATAGATTTTAAAAAAAAGATCACCAACCTTTTCTTCCCGTTTCCAATCTTGTCCAGCTCAATATGACGAATATGCGCGTAAGCAGCCATGATTTCGCTTGATTTCGATAATTTCTCAACCAAGAAATTAGTCAGATTCAGATCAGCCGATTGAGAAATCCGGAATGTTTTGTTGCTGGAGGAATAGTTTGTCAACAGATATGTGACGAAGACGAGTTGTCAACTCTCCAAGTCGTCAGAGTCAAGTTCAAGTCAAGAACTGAACCAAAATGTATCAGCCAAGCCACCAACCAATAACAAGTCGTCCAACTAACAGAAGACTTCACAAAATGTTCCTTTAGTTTTTAGTGACAACTTTTCCAGAAGACTTTAAATAGATTTACAAAAAAAAGTAAACGTTTTCCTCCAACAGATCGGATGCCGTCTCAAAATAGACTGAATGCGTTGAGGGTGAAAGAAAGAGTGTGTGTGTGTGATGACTATGGTGATACTCTTCCAGTTGCGAAGGGTTGTTGTTGTTGGGTATGTATTCTCTCTGTTCGGGTAAAAATGAAGGGAGGTTTTCTCGGTAGGTTCCCCTTATATTTCCAATTTCGCTGGTTAGATATACTGCTCGTGTTGGATAGAGATGATAAGCTTGTTTTTTTTCCAAAAATGTAGTGAATGATGCGAAAGAGTTAGTTTGAGGACAAGTACGATACTGAAGTTGGGTTTGTTCGTGAGGCAGGTAGATATGCATTAAGAGAGGAGAGAAGAGGAGGAAGCACAAGCGAGTCTCAAATTCTCATCATCGTGTATACAGATATTATACGAATAGACAAACTAGCAACAAAGCTACAATTTGGATGGGAGAACATTTCTTTCTACTGCTTTGTTGGGATTAGTATATGGATGTAATGAACGAGTTGGTAGGAGGATGGGGCATTTTTGGTTAGACCTTAACATTGCTGAAAAATACATGTGAGATTTCTGCTGCTACCTTTATTCTATCATGAGAGTTGAGTTGAGTGTAGTTTGGGGTTTAAATGAACATCTCAACTTTTGTAAATGAACACACTCGAATCTTTGAGTTTGATGTTAATGTTGTTGCATTGCAGAGTGGACGGAAGAAAGAATGCATTTATGAAAAATTGGATGAAATAATTAATTAATTCCAGAGAAACAGATAAATTTAAGGAATAGCTACTACTCAATGTTTTCTACGAAATGGCTCATTCATTTCATATCTCTATAATCATTAAAGATCAATACGAATTTATTTTAAAGACGCCGGAAATAGTTTACATATTTGCACAAGATTTGATAATTTTATGAGATTTAAGCAAACTTTTAATTTGTGGCTTGGCATTATCACGATTTTATATAATCGCAAGATTCTTCATTTCCAAAAACCTGGGAGAGAAACAAGGACCAATTATCACTCATTATGCGGACACAAACCACAAGAATGTCGTGTAACGGGGACAGAATGTAATCTAAGCATGGATCTTGATCAAGACATTCAATTACATGCCGCATAGGTTGAAGCAGTGGTAATAATCTGTCCACAACTACAACAGCAAACAACAACTACAAACAACAACCACCACCACAAAAAACTAATACTACGTGTATGCTTCAGTCATCCTTTGTTCTCAATTAAGCCGTCTCTTCATATTCATAATAATTGCCCAATGAAGCAGTTTACGCAAATATCGACCCTTCAATAATCTCAAAACAAGCAGATTTCCATCCTAATAAACTAACCTTAAAAGCATACATCATCAGCTTTTGTTCAAACCCGTCAACTCAATTGTTACACTGCACTGTAGACCCGCATATGTAATGAGGCATGTGCAGTTAGTTGTATTTGTACTTGCTCATTACTATATGCACCGAAAAAGAATGACCCACAATAAGAGCAAACCTGCCATAGACGACTTTATGCAGAGATTTCCTCATAATTTGTTCGACGTTTATCAGGTTTACATTAAAATTTGTTTGCTAGGCGCTTTGTTGGCAGATGATAACAATTTTTGAACTGTTATCATCCGTAGATATCTAATCTTGATCACAATTGCGTACCCAAAGTACACAATTTTCACGAGGTGCTTGAACATCTCCTTGCGAATGATATACATAAGAGGGAAAGTTTCCATCTCACTAACCTAACCTAACCTACCCCACTATTTCGGTCTCACACTTTCAACCACTCCTCCCCCATCCCTCCCCAACCAAATACTCGTTGTTGATCATTAATGTGTGAAAAGTGGATTCCCAATGGACAAAATGTCGAGGGGAGCATTACCATCGTGCCAGAAATGTGGAATTTTTGTCTGTCTCCCTGGACTCTGAAACCAGCAGAGGAGAAATATATCGAAAAAAAGTGATGATTATTACAAGCCTTGCATCGTCTGCTTTTCTTTTGGCATATAGTATAAACCCATCGTCATCATTAGTAAGTAATGAGTAATAATGAAGACAGAAGCAAGTTAATAAGAATTGGTGACTCAAAACTACAAAACACATTGAGTAGCCTCAGTGAGTCATTTTAACTTCATATCACAAATTCAAACTAGAAAGAAAATTACCCCTTTTTAAGTTTGGGATATGCAGGTTTTACTGTTTTCTGATCTAACCATGATTTTATTGACCTTGAATCAATTCCTTCAATATTGCTGATTTCGAATAAATAGAGAATACGATTTGATCATAAATCGAAATAAGTCGGAATAAAACGAGATTACCGATTAACAGTAGTCATTCATTCACACTGTGTGCAGCAATTCATTCATCTCATCACATTCGTTGTCTATAGGGAATCCAATTGTCTGTCCAATTGCCTGGTTAGAGATATATCTGCAATTTATTAAGAATTGTTGCATACTCTGATCACTCTTCTCCTGCCCCCGACCGATGATGATGATTTTCACTCTCGGATCCTCCTAGTCATTTTGAGAGCTGAATTTATTTATTTCATCCCATTGTATTTATCCGTATTACACGGAATGCAACCCACAAAAACATGTGAGTGGATGAATTGAGTTTTATGGGATTATATGCTAATAAAATAGGGATGATAGGAAAAGAGTGTAAAAATAGGGGAACATTGGATGGGGCATGAAGAACAGTCTCCAGCCCATTGGAAACGTGTAAGAGAGATAAATAAGGGCCAGGGTCGTCATCGTATCCCATCCCTCCAGAAAATCATCCCCTTCTTTTCCCAAAGTTTGGAACAGGATTATCCTGTGATATGTACGATGATATAATTTGCTCATTTTGGTCTTTTATTCTATTTCAGTAAATAATACATGTTATAAGTAGTTAGTTACTCATGAGCTGTTCATGAGGAACTGAATTTTATTATAAAGATGGTAATTTAAGTTCATCAAATTTATTGACAAAAGCGTACAAAACCGAAATTGGAATAATGAATAAGGCTCCTTAGATGGATGGGTACCCTTGGAGGGTCAAATTCCATTGTTGGAAAACTTTCTAACCTATGTATTTTCAGAACAGCGTTAATATGTATATGCTTCAGAACCAACCACAATTAGACAGTTCTAAGGAATCCACCATCTTATAACAACATACATGATAACCCTAAAGGGTCAGATCAGCCAAAATTTTAGAATAATGGTTGAAATAGGATGTTGTCTATGTATGAATCAGTGGTGGTGGGTGTGGATGGATGATGGAAGGAGTATGATGGCATAAAGGGTGCACTTGTTTAAAGAAATAGGACGAATTGCACGGGTTTAATTTAGTAGCTGCTCAGTCAAGTAATTTAATGTCACATTGACTCTCGTAATTTAGTAAGTAGTAAGTAAATAAAAATGATGGTGAAAAATGAAAATGAGTCCACACTTGATGGCGATGACGACGGGTTGTCAGATTAAATCTCAACTTTTATAAGTATAGATAAACAGTCGAATGTGAAATTAACTGGATGTATGAGTAACTCTATTAAGATTTATTTAAAGTGTACTATCATGAAGCTTACTTTCATTATGTAACATAATAATTGTTAGGCGTTTTGTACTTGTACACTCAGGAGTTAAAATATTTTTGTACAACTTAATTAACAGAGACTAATAAACTTAAGCAAGTTCAGTTTGGATGAGAATTATTAAAAAATTAAGGTTGAGGATTATTTCCGTAAGAGTTACTACGTACATAGGTAGAATCAGGAATCTTTTACATAATTTTAGGCATTATTCATTTTTTCAGAAGACAAGCATGCATTTTACACAATGCCATTTCTTCTTGCATATGCAGCAAAACAATAAACAACCATAACGGCAGGTAATTTGGATTTGAATAGTGTCATGTTTACAAAAGAATACTTCCGACAGCAACAAAACACACTCCCTTTAAACGACCGGCACTGTATCCATCAAAATCGGTTTTAGAGTAATTATTATTATTATGAACAGAATTATTAAGGACAAAATGCAATGGCCATGACCAAGCATTGCGTTCAATGTATGAGACTTCCGCACTAATACTTCTTTAAATCGACATTTTACAATACACATGACCGTCTTTAACTTCCGAAGTCCTCTAAAATATGTAAAACTCTTGATTTTTGCACTTAAGAAAAACAACACTCTAATCTGACGTTTTAATTATCATAATTGATTAAATGGCTAGATTTTTCTGGACGAGAACGTTGTTAATCTTTTATTCATTTTTTAGGGAGTGTATTTAAAAAGGTGCTCTTGAACATTCGTTCGTGGGAAATTGAGTGCAATGTCGTCTCGTTTATTTAATTCTATCGTCAAAATATCTGTAATGTCATACACCATCAAAATAGGCTCAACCTCAATCTTTCTAACCTCACGATGTATAACTGCAATTTTGAACGTTTGGAAACCAAAACTAACCCGGGAACTGCACGATCATTTCATGTTCCTAGTTTATAACTCTTTCATTATATTGCAATCTTCAGTTAAAAAAGCCACATACATAACAGTACATTTTGCAAAGAAACATGTCTTGGTGTATACCCGCTAACGAGGGAAATTAATATATTTAACCAAAATTTAAACGTTTTCAGGAATGCGTCACATAATTATATTTTATTTTGTTGCATAAATAAATAGATAATGATGGGCGCAGATGACGGCAAACTCAACCGGCTTTTCATCGTCGTGAAGTGGACGACTATAGTGGTCACACAATCTGTTCGTGTAACTATTTACTAACTGGTAATGTGGTGTGGTTTTAAGAGCAATATTTATCACACATTATTACTATTATTATTATCATCATTTATTATACAACTGATGTTGTATTCTGTTGATATTGCAAAACACGAATGCAATTAAAATCACAGGAGTCGTGTCACAGAACAAAGAATATTGAAATTGTTAAAAATTGCTAGAAAGGAAAATTAAATGCAAATTGCACTCATTCAGAGTTTTAAGGTTGAGGAGTTTTAAAAGTGGAATTTTATACGAGTGCAATGCAATGCAACCAATTCTTCGCTATATTATTATACCTTTTATGCACTTTACTTGACCGTGGAACCATGAAATTTCAGATGACAGATGAACGTGATTTCTTCCCCATCCAAGCAGCATAGCATTATCATTTTGAGAAATAAAACGCATCACCAACTCAGTCAAGAGAGATGCAACTATATAACTACAAGATATTATCCACAGAGATGAGAAATACTTAAGAAAGATGCAACAGCTTCTATGTATTTTACCAACACATCACCTTTTCTCTTTCTCTATTTTTATGCCATTATATTATTTCTCCCATTAACTGAGTCAACCTGATCCACACCACCGCACCAATGACGCTGCTGATGACTAACAAGTTGGGTACTTTTCTGATTTTTGATGGACTCGTTTCCTCCATTAAGAGTAATTCGTCTCGTTTCGTTAAAGATTTTATTTTCTGAAAAGTGACCGTAGAATGAGTCGCATACATTGTAAAACGTACAAAATGAGAGAGAGAAAAATATCCAGTAAAACCAAGCAGGATCTCTTTGTCGTGAAATAAAAATATAAAAAATCTCTCTCTCATTTCACGTTCGTTTGTGTTGGTTTTGTAAATCGTCTTTGCAATCCAGTTCTAGAACATTGATCTTGATGTTAGGTATGAGTGGAGTACAAAGAGGAAGTCTTGTTACGCTGTATTCTTATTTTAATGATGTCAGACCGTGCAATTTTGTTCATACACTTAACGGACATAAAGCCAAGATATAATAAATATGCGCTGTGTTGAGCTGCCTAGCTATTATGATTCGAATGCTTTGAAAAATTTAGAGAAGGAAGCAGAACGACACACACAACGAAGACACTATCACTGTTGGACTATGGGCTGGGGATGGGATCCGTACAAATTGGTACTTGACTCACCGTAATACTTTTTTCAACAAGAATGCGAAAAGTTCAAAATTACCATTAATATTCCGTAGGATTACTGAATACAGGGATTAATATGAGTAGGGATCATCTGAGAACAATGGAATTTGCTGGACACATTTTTCCAGAGACATTTCATCGCAACAAGATTTTAGTGTTATCTCCTTCGTTCGTATCATTTCATCCTCAGTAGTGCGGAACAGGTGAGAAGGATGAGATTTCTTACGGGTTTTAGTTGTTATGTTATGTTACATAACACGCATTAAGAAAAGTCTAGATCAGATTGGGTTGAGATGGCGGAACAAATTCGTAAAATGTCTTCAACTCTCTTTGCTTTGCTTTGTCTTTTTGTCCAGCACCGGATAAAATACAAATGCATTCACGCACTTTCCGCACCATGAACTACAATGACTGTGAGGAAAAATTCATCTTTATGTACCTTCTTCATTCATGTAATTTAAAAGAGTTTGTTGCGGCCATCCATAACTTTTTGCTATAATAGTCCACCAAATTCTGTAAGATTCCCGTAGTGATATTTGGGTAAATGGCAAAACTCTAATCTTCCCAAAGCGTCAAGTCCAGTTAGTAAAGCTTGTTAAGTTCCACAATTCTAAAATCTACCAAAATCCAGCAGAGGAGATGTGACATAAAGGGGTTATGCCTATGCCTATAGTTCTATTCATTTTTTTATGTGGCATTCTTTGCATGTGTCTTCCTTCATTTCCGCCCATTCTTAAATTTTGCACACGAACTAAATCCAAATGCCTATCTGCTGACATTTTCTCCCTACAAGTGCGTTAAACAGTCATCATTTCAAGAGGAGTTAAGCATCAAACAACTCCAAACGCACCACACCTGTGCACATTTCCTACACACACATACACGCACGAATGACTACGGAACATGATGAAGTAAAAAAAAATCCAGCAGTGACACAAAAGAGTGTTGGATTTTTATCCGTAGATATTCATTCAGTTATTATATTTTATTTCATTTATTCCATCCGCGATGTAATTTGTCCAGATCCAAGCATATACATAGGCACGTATGCAAGTGCCGGAAACTGGACAAGTCAAATCAAATTAACAAACACCCTCGAAATCTGAAAGATAACGAAACTAATTGTTCAAGCTATTTAGATCTGCACTTACAAATGGGGAAGGGGATTATTTATTTAATTATATATTTACACCCTGCAAGCTAAACTATTTACATGTATGTTTTTTTTCCATTCAACCAATCCTGCGCCCCGGTGACCCCAGTGCTCGTATATTATTCCTTTATTCCGGTTTAAACCCAACCCCGAGGACGAAGTCAACAGATAAATTCGCCGTAATGAAATTTAATAGTCATAAAAATAATCGAGCCCTGTACATAATAATAATACTCCTTTCTTGGACATGTATTTCAGTCTACGTAGTGTTTGGTTTGGTGTATGTAGTAATGCTGCACAATGTAATGCACAATTCACTTGTTGATCAGGGTTCCCATCTTCTTTGTGTCTATTCCATTCCATATAGGTATCCCTTAAATTCGAACTTTATGGCTACAAGTGAAGAACATGTGGCTGTGACTGTCCTATAAATAAGTGCGAATGGACACACTGGTCGTCCATTATACCATTCAGAATGCTAGAGTGGCTTATCGTACGCGTGAAAAGAAAGAAAGATTTATACGCATCCAGGGAGAAACTTAACAAAAAGTGTGGCTGGCTATGTGGAATTTCTCTGAGGAAATAACAATCTCGTCCAAAATTTAAAGGGTTGAGCAAACCACAACAATAATCAAGCAAGGGAAAAAGAGTTGCGTTATTCATGCAATGCATACCCACACGGACCACATAGGTCGAGTCTTTTAACATGTAAATTTACTCACACTAAATTTTGTCAGAATAGACCACCTTCATGTAATCATTAGTTAGATATTGGATGCATACATATATATACTACGCACGGGAGAATATTATGGACATATCAATAACCACCAATTTCTTTGGTAATGGTAATTGACTACCATTATTGCGATTACGTACGACACTTAAATTATTCTCCAGCAAAATATTCGTAATTGTTTTGTGTATTATGCATATTGTGGTTTGCTTCATAATTGAAAAATGCTAACATACAGGTAATGTAACATGGATATGCTTAAATATCAATTTCATAAATATCAATTTCATAAATTTGTCTTCTAAAAACAGACCAAGACTACAAACCAAATTTAGTTAACAGTAATTCTAATCTTACATTCCAATAATTGTCATCTCCGTCCCCACCGTAGGACAAGATTACCAAATACAATTCTATATTATGCAATTGTTTTAGGGCCAATAATACGTGTAAATCTTCCAGTTCACCCGATTACATACAACAACAATACAATTGATAACACATATTCGCATCCCACCAGAAATAAGAATCCTCTTGCACGCAATAAACACTGAGCTGGCTAATCTACACACAAAGCAATCGTAGGGTAAAATTGAATCTACGATGGGATTTAGTAAATAAACTGTTCAAGTACAGGCGTAAAGAGTAGCTTCAGCATGCTTAAAATTATTTGGGGGACTGACAAAAATGCTCTGTATGTTTCGTGATTTTATCT